>JAVTVY010032290.1:0-14114 GCA_036873755.1 Hanleya hanleyi
TTCTTCAGAGTTTTACTTTTTTTCCGACTTCTGACTTCCGACTTCTGACTTCTGACTTCTGACTTCCGACTTCTGACTTCAGTCTTAGGATTTTTTTGCTTTTATAATGCATTACATCTTAAATTATGAAACATGAAATGACAGAATACCATTATTATGAAATCTTGTGCTTGAAAAACTGATTGTATGTACTTTTAATAATCAGATAACCATTGAAGTTTATCTGCAGTTATGTTCTGATTATTAAAATGCGATAACTTCTAATGTAAATCGAAATACCTTATGTCACAAGTCGAAGGCGCCTCAATTACATAATATAATAGCACAATTCTATTCAACTGATCATAATTACTTCCGAAATATTATAAATAAATATATAAATATACATTTCTCCTGGTTGATGAGAAGCTTTCTGGAACTGGAAAAAATTTGATATGCAAATAAGCTATTGGCGAGTTGATTAGACAGACAAATACGAATATTTAAGATTCTGATACCTTTGCAGTCCATTAACTTGTGTAAGGATGTGTGTTAGTTGAAATGAATTTTTAATAAATATGAATCGCATGAGTACTCCTTTGTTACTTCATATTTGTTAATAAGATATCATAAACCGTGCAGTTTCCAAAATAAAGTCTTTTATAATCTGTTGATATGTCATGAGAACCGTATTTCTACAAATACTTATAACTTTTTAGAACTAGTTTTCATGATGCTGTAAATAAGCAATATTACAAAGAAAGACATTAGACTTATCGCTTTGTGACAATTCCAGTATAATCTAGCCATTATCTTGAGTTCATTTGGTGACTTCACCAAATACCATTTGCAATAAATTACATCATTAGCAGATTTAAACTACCGTGGCCTAAAACTGGACCTAGAACGTTGGGGTTCCCTTTTAAATTGCCAATACTATAATCAGAAAGACCAAAGCACAAAGTCACAGATAGAATTATAGGTATTATTATAATATATGTAAAGGTAAAGTTGCAAGGGGTGAATGAATGTCCAAAACTCTGAAGTCGGGAACCAGAAGTCGGAAGTCAGAAGTCAGAAGTCGGAAGTCAAAATCAAAATAACAATGGTTATATGATTATTAAAAGTACATGCAATCAGCTTTTCATGCACACGATGCCATAATAACGGTATTGTGTTATTCCATGTTTCATAATTTAAGATGTAATGCATTATAAAAGAAAACAAATCCTAAGTCGGAAGTCAGAAGTCAGAAGTCAGAAAGTAAAACTCTGAAGAACCCTCTCGGCTTTCGTACCCCGACGACCGTGGAGTGTGGGATGGTGGAAAAGGTAGTACGGTGAACAGTTATTTTGTATTTGGTGACAAAAAGATGAAGACTGTGAGCTTGAAAAACGATCTTTATTGCACGGAGAGCTTAGTACCACAGCCTCTAGAAGACGACGTCTGCAAGATGCATCGCTATTACAAAACATTAAAGTGTGATGCAAATTACAGGAAACGCGTCACCTGTGTGACTGGCAAGGACTTTCCCAACATTGCAGTCATCGAATATTGTGGTATTCGGTGTGCGGTGCCTTCTGTTCACGGAAATACAAAGAATAAACAAGAGTATATTCGTACGGACCCCAAAGTTATCGTAAATTCGTGAATTTTTGACATTATTTAGTGCACCTGTCCTATTTTATTATATTTTCGGATGACATGGCACACTTTTACGCATATAACTAGCTTCATTTGGGTACATATTGCCTTCATTTGGGTAAAATAACTTACATTTGGGTAATTCTATGGACCCTCTGATATTAATATATGACCGACGAAGGGTCATTTAGTCTGCCATTTCTGTATTTGTATTCATGGCGGTCCATTTTCTCAAGTTAATGAAGGTCCAATAGGGCGCAAAGATGAGTTACCAACAGAGAAATGTATTTGTCGTCGGCATAGCGTTGAGGGAAGCGAGACGCTATGAATCTTAGCTAGGGGTTGCATCGTGGAGGCCGCGGCCCTTAAAAGAACTGTATAAGTGACCGTTAACCTGTTACCCTTGGGCTTGGGGGTAGACCTGGGATTGTAATGATGTCCGGGTCACAAAGTGACTCCATGACAACTAGGAGTGTCTCCAGGGAAGACTGCGTGATGTAATCTGTTATGTCATCAGTAGTAGAGAAAGCGTAGTTCGGGGTTACGTCAACGCGGGTTGTTACCTGCGGTGTAACATGCGACTAGATCGACCATACATGATCCAAATGTGCACTTCTTGGAGTTCTGGCGGTGTAGAATATGAGACTAGATGGACCATACGTGATCCAAATGTGCATTTCTTGGGAGTTATGGCGGTGTAGAATTGGGGTACTTTTCACGTGGACGGGCAATGTCATGATGCACTTGGGCAGTCGAAGAGTAGTAAGAAAAGCGCTCTTACAAATGCCCTTGAGAGTGTATGGATGATCTATGAGCCATTCCTGGTCCAAATGTGACGTGCGGGTTGTATTGAAGTTTTCGTTTTGTAGAATAAGATGGGTGCTGTCCATGTTGACCGGGGATGTCATGGGTACATGGACAGTCGAGGATTACTAGTGTTCAGATGCGCATGTGAGAGGATCAAGCCGCCGACTTTTACCTAAATCTAGCCTTCGGATACATCTTGCGCCATCAACAGACTGGACAACTGCAGTATTACTATCCCAGCACCAACAGCCACATGTTCCATCAACCCTTCATCAGCAATCGTGCATCTCGGGAGACAGCTGTGACTGAGATCGATCATCTGGATCCACTGAAATGGACCCAGGAGCAGCGCCGCAACACGACGGAGATGTTGATCAATGTCAGTTTTCGTTATCAAACTTGTCACTCTATCCTAGTGCAAGGGTGAGTTGTCATTCGAAAAGAGCAACCATTATGATAATAATACAATCCAGGGTGGCTCTATACCAGCTTGGATATGATGTGACATTGGGGATGAAAAAAGGTGTAATACAAAATGTTGGTCTATTACTCCCTGATTGCTTGCATCAATTGTGTGTGTGTGTGTTGGGGGGGGGGGGGGGATCGTACTTCCCCAGTGTTAGGGCATCACAACATTAAGACGGCTGTTGGGAAGTTACCATTTTACAATGGCAGATGTCTCTGACACACGGAATGATACCTCAAATGCCCGAATGAGTATGTGTACATCTGAAAATGCCCTTTTCTGAAATGGGCTTGCTGCTATCACTGGACCTATGAGGGTCAGGACATTGTACACAGTAATATCCTGCACATCCGAAAGTGCGGTTTCTCTACTACAGATCATGTGACAGATTACGTCACTATCAAGTGACTGCTTCTCTGGATACACTCCATGGTCCACATGACACTAGTTGCCCATATCGGCTAGTGCACATTCGAACTTATTTGCGCTCTCTCTCTCTCTGGTAATCCCAGAGTGCGCCTGCACACCATGGACAGTACACTGTATCTACAGCACTATGGTAGGCCATCCCTGCCATCATTCAGTGCGCTGAACAGTTACATGTAGCAATGAATTGAAATTTTAATTTCAACACATTGAAAATCAACCAATCATTAGCCTCCAATTTCAGTGTATTGAAATTCAATTGCAATGTATTGAAAATCGACCAATGCAAAGCGTGTATATATCGATGCATTGAAAATCAACCACTGGCATGGCTTGTTACAAAGCTGTGTGCACCTGTTCTTATCCCGACATTTGCGTCAGGAGAGCTTGGTATTCAGGCGACGTCAACCTGTAACCATCTCGGTCATCTATATGCGGTAAGACTGACCCTGGGATCGTGTGTATCCATTTTCAGCCTACTTTCGGCAACTGCAAGAGGGAATTTCCAGAAATCAATACCACGTGACTTCGTCAGCCAATCAGCTAAAGTCTACCGACGTAACCCCAACGTAACATCGCCATTTTCGAGTCATGTAATGTCCTACTTGTTCAAAATTACAGATCCACCACACCTCTTGGATGATACGAAAGTTATTCAAACCTATATATTTTGTAAGCCCAGGCAATATCTGTTTCAGAAGTGGTATGAAAACCTGTAATTTATCAGATTTCTCGAGTCTGTTCTCCGCCGGATGAAGGTCGAACAGAATCCGGTAAATTACCGGATATCGCTCCGCGATAATGAAGACACACGATTCGCAAGCCATCTTATGGATGGCGAAGTATACGCAAATGCAGGCGACATGTCACCAAGCACTTGTAAAGATCTCAACCGAACTAAGATTTGTACTGTGAAACTGCTGGCCACGCTATGTGAGCTATAAATTAAGCGTGATAGAGAAGAAAAAACATTATCAGTTGGTGCATATTTGTAATCAGGTGTTAAATAGTGGATCAGCGGCTTCAGAGTAAGGTCGCTCGATTACGGTCGCAGTCCGACCTCGCTGACGAAGCAGAATGGCAAACCTCCAACAAAAACCTCGTTTCATTGGTTGATTTTCAATACATCGATATTACAGTTTCAATACATTGAAACAACATTTTCAAGACATTGAAATTCGGGCTTATAATTGGTTGATTTTCAATATATTGATATTTCATTTTGAATACATTGAAATTCGAGTCTTACTATTGGTTGATTTTCTTGATATTGCATTTGGTTTTTCGATCCTATCTCCGGAACGACAAAAATTTGAGAGCTGAAACGCCGCGACTTTGTAGATTATCATATTAGGGTCATTTTGAGCCTATTTGCATGACCCCCGAGTCGAGGATCATGAGTAAATTCAGACCTTTTTTAAAAATGAAGTCACTGTGACGTCATGATGGCGGCCATCTTGAATTTTTTTACGTTTTCTAGTAGACATTGACCCAAAGATATAGTGTGGTAAGTTTCAGCCGTCTAGCCTCCGGGATAGCGAAAATATATAGGGGTGGGGGGTACTTTCCGCACCCTCACCCTCTCCTCCTCACAGGCGCTTGTTGTTGGTCAGTTATTAATTATGATATTAATATTTATATATACTTTCCCATTAATGGAGAAGGAAGAAAGTATATATAAATATTAATATCATAATTAGATAG
Organism: Hanleya hanleyi; assembly: GCA_036873755.1. Taxonomy (NCBI): domain Eukaryota; kingdom Metazoa; phylum Mollusca; class Polyplacophora; order Lepidopleurida; family Hanleyidae; genus Hanleya; species Hanleya hanleyi. The sequence goes on from JAVTVY010032290.1 coordinate 5,027, forward strand.
GGCTAATACGACGGAGATGTTGACCAATGTCCCTAAAATAAAAATGGTGTTTTCCTCTTTCTGCGTTACTACCGCCCCGAGCGGCGCATTGAGTTAAAAGTAAATAAATTAACCATTAATTCCTCAGGTTCGTGATGTGTGAATGATCACCATACTTCACCAGATTCACTACACACACATTTTGTTCAGACCGCTGATAGAGCATGGATGGCGGCTGCATGCTTACTGAAATTACAACACATATAAGGGAAGTGGGAAGAGGTGCCGACATACTGACAGAGCCAGATGACTTCACGGTATAGTCTTCCGGTTAACATATTCTAAAGCAAATACCAAGAATCTAACGATTCTTGATATGTGTTGTATCTCAGGTACGCTTTTATTGTACCTGTTCATGTGGAAACTTGGTTAATATGACCACACGGCCCCTACACTGCAAAAAAAATATTGTGTTGTTTTAACACAATTTTGTGCTAAAATGGCTTCAACATGGTTTTGTGTTAAACTTAACATATCAACACAAAATTGTGTTGAGTTCAATACAAATTAGTGTTGATTCTTACACAATTTGTGTTATTTTCAACACAATTCTGGTGCTAAAATGGCTTCAACACAAGTGTAGCACCGGCATAAGCGATATTAGGTACAAATGTAGAGAGCTATAATGAAAATGCTCTGACAACTCGTATATTGATAATTGGTGAGCTGTTTCGCTGTGACAACTCGCCCGATGTCGACCCAGCATCAACTTCCCACAAATGCCAAGATATATCAAAGACCAAAAGGTCTGTACAGGTGCGGGCCTCGAGGACGAAACGTCCACCAGCAGAATCTCGCCATATACAGGTAAAAATTAAAACACATATAAGGGAAGTGGGAAGAGGTGCCGACATACCGACAGAGCCACATGACTCTGAAAGTCGGATCATGCGGCTTGTATTTCCATGGGCTACCGCTATCATTTCCGGTCCATATATCCGACTCCATGATTTATGTTCTCAAAACCTTTTAGGATTCCAGTGAATGGTTTAGTGCATCCCGAATGAGAATTATGCGACAAGGAGTATCTCCAGGTACTTACACTGAAATTTTAGCGATAAATTTTCCGTGTCGAACACTGGCCGTTTTACATGGAAAGTAATATTTTAACCTATTGAACGAGTTTGTGGCCATGGCCTAATTCCCATCATCTGCGGCGTGAAAATGGAATACAATGATATTTCATATTTTGCTGTATTTGTCGCGAATTATTGGGATGCATTTTTCTTGGGATACATGCGATTCTGATAGTGAGCACAGTTATGGATTAGGCGTCTTTGTGGAAAAGATCCATCGGGAGTATGTCGCCGGAGAAAGATGGTACGATAAGGCGCGGCTATAATCATCTTGAAATCTAATTAAAACTTTCTCATATTGTGTGCAAAAATTTTCTCTTGCCGTTACATTAAAAACGATTATTTTTAGAACATTTTATTTTTTCGATTTCAACCGCACCACGTATAGGCCAAAATGTCGTTTAATCGTACCATCTTCATTGAAACTTCTCCAAACTCATGGAATGTGAATATATACCATATTGACTCTCATGAATGTGTGAATTGGCTTGGAAAACTGTCTAAATCTTCATATGAGTTTGTAGACATTTCTTTCAGCTTCACAGAACCGTAAACCGCATGAGAATCGGTTCAGTAGAAGTCAATATTTTGGGACTACCTCAACCCATCCATTTTTTGTCGCCATTTCTCCCAGGGGAAGTTGATACCGTATACCGTACTGTCAAGGGATCTGCGATTGTTACGTCAGGTTCAAATTTGGACGTATACTCTATTGTTGCGTGATAGTGTTTGTTCTATTGTGATGTCACATACAACACAGCGTCAAGCGTATTGCTACGGCTACTCTCGGTGAGGCGGTCAGCTGGTAAAATGTTACATTCCCATTTAATAGGCTAAGAAAGGAATAAAATGGAGAAACTTCATCTTGGTGAGAGTGAGGCTGCACAGAAGCTGTTTCCCGGATAGTTTCCATTCATCTATTTTGATTGTTTAACAAAAGCTGAAGGGATTATGTAGGCTATCTGTGCTCAAAGAGATGCTTGGGAGAAAATCGGTTCCGTATCCAGGGAGCATGGAACAATCAGACGATGTTTTTGACGCCATTTTATGCGGTTTGCGGTGATATTTGCTGTGGCATTTTGGACAAGAAGGGCGTGTTCGAGCCATTTACTGATGCCCCTATTGCTATTGTCTAATCCTCAGACAAATCAGGTGAGTGCGTGAACGGAATGTTGGGGCGCTATATGTATGATGGGATGGGCTTGTTGACAAGACATGATACAGGAAGAGCTTGTCATTGGACGAACAAAAAGAATGACAACGCTAGCAAAGAAATCTGAATTCCCATTCACCTCTTTAGACAACAGCAGTTTTCCTAACTGTTTGACGAATGTCACATGAAATAATTCACACAAGTTTCCGTCCTGCATTTCCTCAGTTAAGGCACAATATTTTGCTTCCTGTATTGTTGGACGGGGCAATTTGTGAAAATTATATCATGTGACTCAAAACTGAAACATGCAGCGACAAGACTAGATTGGCATGACCAGACTGTACGTTTAGATGCACGTTGGAAGATTCTTTAGATAATTTAGTAAGAACCTTGTTGTAGCTCTGATCTTCTTGCCCATCTGGAAATCATGGAACACATTTATTTTGTCTAAAAATAATACTTCTCCATCATTTCATGTCTTCTTTGTGAGAGAAGCAGTCTGGAAGTGTGACACACGAATCCTCCATTCTGAGAGGGTTAAAATTCTCAACTGCGAGTTATCTCTTCACAAGATAGAGTAACGTTAGCTTCGAATCCAAGTGACAAGCGATAATTTTTAATGTTTATTGTATCCCTCTTTATAATTGCATGGCAGATTAACATATGAAAGTGATTCCTGCCAGCCAAAAACAACTCCTGGGATCCACGGTTCCCAAAAAACTATGTTCCTCTAAAAGACTTGAAGACGTGCACTCTAAAAGCACATAAGAGCGATATCTATGTTGAACTTTGTTTCCAGAACAAAACCATTCAGATGCCTTGTGCGCATGTAATTTCCGCCTTCGTCGTCCAGGTCAGCATGGGAAGCACGAACAGCACATCACTGTGGCTCACCCGGAAACATTTACGTAACAGTTGTTGTTATTGTCCCAATTACCTTGAATTCGTTGCTGGTATGTTATGATCGCTGTTATACGTTTATCTTTGTACAGGCCGTTTGTGTAACAGAACGGAAACCAGTGACGAGATATTCCATCAATATTTGTTGAGTATACTATGTCATCTTCCAGCTGAAGAAAAATTGGGCACGGAAGTTGGACACAGAGGAAGGCCTGCGAAACGGCATACCAACATTGGGGCACCGATGGCACGACATAGACACGTCATCGGACAGCCTGAATCTGACATCGGACCATCTGAATCTGTCATCGGACATCTTGAACTTCGCATCCATTTGACAACAGACTATCCGGATTTAACTTCGGACAGCAGTAGGAAGTAGGCCACTCCAACTAATAAAATTTGGCGGCCGTGGAGGAAGCGAAAATTCCACTGTGAAAAAAGGGGGTTTATTGATCAAACACATCCGAAAGGCACAGCAGACTAAAATTAAAACATTGTCTATCAAATGAAATGTTAATCCGACCTTTTGCAGTATATGTTGATGAAATTTTAAAGTGCTTATGCAGCGAAATTGTCTTTTTCATTTTTATCATGAAATTTTACGGTTTGGGATTTCTGGCTCAAGTTAATAAAATTCCAATAAAGAGTTTTAAACAGGAAGATATTATATTTTGCTGTGAAGCACAAGGGGGTTATTGCATAAATTGCGAACTTTACGGTCGCCATGTTTTCGTGTGTGTGTGTGACGTCATAAGTATGACACGCCGGTCGACAAGCAAGCCAGTGTAGCATATGGCGAAGGCCAATGTCCATAGACTTAATTCACATTGTTGTTGACTTACTCTCAATATCCATCACTGTCTTCGTATGGTAACGTGCCAGGAATGAAAGAAAGAATCCAGTCGGTCACGTATGATTAATTTATTACTTACCTTAAGATGATTCGTGAGCAGAAGTTGGACGAATGCATGCAGTTACTGTCTGTTTCACATCACGAGGGAACGGCGTTTTCGTGGATTAATCAGTTAATATAACACATTGGCTGTCGAAACTCACAATGTATTCCAAACTCTGTTTGTGCAATTATTTGTCATACAAAATATTTCCCTGGCATTAAGAATTATTTTAAAAAGCTCTAAAGTTTCTATCGTCTGAGCAACTGCATGTTGAAAATACGATCATGCCGGCAACTGGGCAAATCCATTTCCGCCCAAAGGAGCCGGAGTAGTATACAGTACCCGAATTGGCGCAATAGCGCCTCACTGCGCATGCGCAGAACCTGGTGTGACGTCATAAGTGTAAAAAATGTGGCGGTTTTGTGGCGGTATTGGGGCGGTGTGCGCATGCGTGATGTGTGGGAGGTGGGTTGTACCCACCTCCCACATTTGTACCCACCTCCCACATTTGTGGGAGGTGGGTTGTACCCACCTCCCACATTTGTACCCACCTCCCACATTTGTATTTGTGGGAGGTGGGTTGTACCCACCTCCCACATTTGTACCCACCTCCCACATTTGTACCCACCTCCCACATTTGTACCCACCTCCCACATGATAATGAAGATTCTTGGAATTTATAGATTTTACTATACAAAAGTGGGAGGTGGGTTGTTCGGGCATGTTCGGGCAAAAAAAAAGTTCCGGCAAAAAAAAAAAAAAAAAAAATGTATTCATGCGCGGTGATGCGGTTTGGCCGTGGTTTTGGCGGTGATTCGGTTTCGGGGAGAAAAAGTAGTCCCTAGATAAAATGGTCCGATGGGGTCGAGTGAGGTATCAAAGTGAAGGTTAGGTGAAGGAGCATCTAATGGGCTGGGTGTGGGGTTGAAATATCGTCATTCTGCGCATGCGCGGCGGCCGAAGGGTATGAAAATAGCCTTTTTGGAGCTAGGGGAGCCCCTAAGGGTCCGATGGGGTCGAGTGAGGTATCAAATTGAAGGTTAGATGAAGGGGCATCTGATGGGCTGGGCGCGGGGTTGAACTATCGGCATTCTGCGCATGCGCGGAGGCCAAAGGGTATGAAAATAGCCTTTTTGGAGCTAGGAGATTGACTACTGGTCCAGTGGGGTCGAGTGAGGTATCGATGTGAAGCATTCGTGAAGGGGCATCTGATGGGCTGGGTGTGGGGTTGAAATATCGGCATTCTGCGCATGCGCGGTGGCCCAAGGGTATGGAAATAGCGGTTTTGGAGCTAGGGGAGTCCCTAATGGGCCAATGGAGTCGTATGAGGTATCAAAGTGAAGCATTCGTGAAGGGCATCTGATGGACTGGGCGTGGGGTTGAAATATCGGCATTCTGCGCATGCGTGGTGACCCAAGGGTATGGAAATAGACGTTTTGGAGCTAGGGGAGCCCCTAATGGTCCAATGGGGTCGAGTGAGGTATCAAAGTGAAGCATTCGTGAAGGGGCATCTGATGGGCTGGATATGGGGCTGAACTATCGGCATTCTGCGCATGCGCGGTGGCCCAAGGGTATGAAAATAGCCGTGTTGGGAGCTAGGGGAGCCCCTAATGGACCAATGGGGTCGAGTGAGGTATCAAAGTGAAGCTTATGTGAAGGGGCATCTGATGGGCTGGGTGTGGGGTTGAACTATCGGCCTTCTGCGCATGCGCGGTGGCCCAAGGGTATGAAAATAGACGTGTTGGCATCTAGGGGAGCCCCTAATGGTCGAATGGGGTCGAGTGAGGTATCAACGTGAAGCCTAGGTGAAGGGGTATTTGATGGCTGGGTGGCTGCATGTAAAATTTTTCCTGAAAAAAAAAAACGGAACACGGACTTTATCGAAAAACCTGGGAAAATGCCTATATGGGGTATGAGGGGTATATAGGTCGCCGGGCTTAACGGGGCTTGTCTATCAACAGAGTTATCTTCCCCTAGTTCCAGGGTGGTTGTATGTAAAAATTTTCCTGAAAAAATACGGAATACGGACTTTATCCTAAATTACGGGAAAATGCCTACATGGGGTATGGGAGGTATAGCACCATCCTGGGAAACGTACTTCTATACATTTGCGGTAGGGTTGTGGGGTCTCGTTTTACTCGTCTCGTCATTTAGAACATGATAGGAAGTGTCCCCGTGCGAATCGGTGAAATTTTTGAAAAAGTACGATATAGCCTCATATAGTCCCATACTGAGGGTATAGGACCGATGTTTGTCCCCCTGGGAAACGTACTTCTATACATTTGCGGTAGGGTTGTGGGGTCTCGTTTTACTCGTCTCGTCATTTAGAACATGATAGGAAGTGTCCCCGTGCGAATCGGTGAAATTTTTGAAAAAAGTCACCGAGCCCCATATAGTCCCATACTGGGGTATAGGTTCGATGTTTGTCCCCCTGGGAAACGTACTTCTATACATTTGCGGTAGGGTTGTGGGGTCTCGTTTTACTCGTCTCGTCATTTAGAACATTTTTGAAAAAGTACGATATAGCCTCATATAGTCCCATACTGAGGGTATAGGACCGATGTTTGTCCCCCTGGGAAACGTACTTCTATGCATTTGCGGTAGGGTTGTGGGGTCTCGTTTTACTCGTCTCGTCATTTAGAACATGATAGGAAGTGTCCCCGTGCGAATCGGTGAAATTTTTGAAAAAAGTCACCGAGCCCCATATAGACCCATACTGAGGGTATAGGATCAATGTTTGTCCCCCTGGGAAACGTACTTCTATACATTTGCGGTAGGGTTGTGGGGTCTCGTTTTACTCGTCTCGGCATTTAGAACATGATAGGAAGTGTCCCCGTGCGAATCGGTGAAATTTTTGAAAAAAGTCACCGAGGCCTGGGTAGACCCATAGGCCTATACTGCATGACTATGGGTGTATAGGCCCATACGGGGTGGACATGTTGGAGTCTAGGTGGGCCACTCATGGTCCAATGGGGTCGAGTGAGGTCTTATTTTGAAGCTCTCGTGGAGGAGCACTTGACTACACTAATGGTTCGTCCGTGTTCAATAGTCTGCGCATGCGCAGTCTGGCCGTAGTATAGAAAACAGGCATTTTGGGTGCTATGTAGGGGTGTGTTTGGGTTAGAGATGAGCTAATCACGGTTCGAATGGGTCGTGTGAGGTGTCAAAGTGAAGCTTGTGTGGGGTAGAGTCAGAATGGTGTGTTTTTGAATGCATGTCGCGTTAATCTGCGCGTGCGCAGTTGGTTGTAGTAAGTAAAGTGACCATTTTGGGGCAGCGAAGGAAGTTATTTGGGGTCGAGATGGGCTAATCACGGTTCGAATGCGTCCTGAAAGGTGTCATCTTGTAGTTCTCGGGGTGTACATTCCGATTTGAAGGATGTTCGCGTCATCTGTGACGTCATCGGTGACGTCATCGGTACGAGTAGTAGCGAAAGTGGACATTTTCGGGCGGTACATGAAGGTATTTGGGATCGAGATGGGCTATTCACGGTTCGAATGCGTCCTGGAAGGTGTCATCTTGTAGTTCTCGGGGTGTACATTCCGATTTGAGGGATGTCCGCGTCATCTGTGACGTCATTGATGACGTCATCGGTACGAGTAGTAGCGAAAGTGGACATTTTGTGAGTGCGTGGGGGTGAGTTTGGTGTAGATAGGGACTATCCTTAGTCCGAATGCGTCGTGTGAGGTGTCATTTTGTAGCTCTCGAGGTGTACATTCCGATTTGAGGCATGTCCGAAACATCTGTGACGTCATTGTTGACGTCATCAGTAGGAGTAGTAGCGAAAGTGGACATTTTGAGGCAGTGAAGGAAGGTATTCGGAGTAGAGAGGAACCATTCTTGGTCCGAATGCGTCCTGAGAGGTGTCATGTTGTAGCTCTCGGGGTGTACATTCCGCGTTGAGGGATATCCACAGCATCTGTGACGTCATTAGTGACGTCATCAGTACGAGTAGTAGCGAAAGTGAGCATTTTGGGGCAGTGAAGGATGGTATTTGGTGTAGAGATGGACCATCCGCGGTGCGAATGCGTCGTGTGAGATGTCATCTTGTATCAACGCCCACCAACGCCATTCTTAATGCATCAACGCCCAGGTGAAATAGCTCAGAAGCTCTGATATTCCATGGAATTGTCACTAATTCTTCGAAATGCAGTGACGCCAGTCGACGCCCGTCGTTACACCTTAACACCATGATATAGACCGGACAGAGAACAACAACAGCAACAACAACAATGATCACACATAAGAGAACAACAACAACAAGAAGTCTTTTTTCATATAGTTTATTCTCCCCAATGTTACATCATACCCACGTTGGGGGAGCCGCGTTGGGTATATTTACAATTCAAGAATATTCTTGTCCAATCAGAGGCCACCATTTGCGTCTGTCATATTCGTTCCTGTCCGTTAGATGTATTCTCGGCTACTCTTGTCCAATCAGAAGTCGCCATTTCAGAAAGTTCCATCTTCGGCCATGTTCGCTCTGAACCGTTTGTTCTAATCGTCATCGGACAGGCCAGGATACCGTTGAGGAAACATATCCTCAGATGGTTGTTTGCGCATTCTGAGTATCTATCAGTGCATGGGTGAATACTTTCATCCGATGGGGGTGGTGGGTCAGTTTAACCACGAAGAACGTAACATTGGTGACCCTCTCCATTATCCACTTGGTGTTGGTACGCTGTTCATAGCCCCATTCTAAGGGATCCACAGTGTCCAGTTGGGTCAGCATCGTCTCTAGCGACGCCCGATTGGTGATTGTGAAAGGATGGTCGTACACTGGGTTGATGGCACTGGAATAGAAATAGCACAATTCAGGTCTTATGGCAAAAGATGTACCCAAATGCTACATTTAATGTGAAGGATGTAGGTTGGTCATTGAAGATGGCTTCCACGTAGCTGCGTAGACGGGCGAGGTCGGTCGGTCGGAAATTGTACAAGTCCAATATAGGGCGATGACGGTGGAAGCAGTGTCGGATCATGGATCAATGGCGTCGATACATCTCACTCACTGGATGATC
>JAVTVY010032291.1:0-141786 GCA_036873755.1 Hanleya hanleyi
ACATAATCGCCACAAGCATTGATAGAAAAATGTGAGTATCTGTTTCATCATGAAAGTTGTACTCCAAAAAACTTGTAGAATATCGGTTATTTCAATTCATCTTTTCCTGATAATTTTGTAACAGCAAACGACACTCATTGTCCAACCTGGCAGAACAATTTAATGTTTTCGTCCAAACAATTAGGAATCAATAGATTTTTCATTGTCAACTGTGTTTTGAGGCGTTCATATGTCTGGTTTACGGTATGTTGGAATTAATATCGGTGTAGCATACATAATTCCCATCTCGACAATGCCCCAGAACTAACAAGACTGCTACACTAAATGTACCGACACAGGCTCAGTCGTACCTCTTTTCTTCATCCACTGGGCTTTAAATACTGTATTCGAAATATCTGCTTATTCAGGATTGGGTTTAACCCTACCAGGGATGAACATCTGCACAAGTTCAGGTATTTCCTGAATTCTCACAGAGGGCTTACCTGGACCTTTTTGGTGATTCAAATGAGTTCTCGAGACGTTGCGTCTGTTACGCAATGTCGTACATTTCATCTGAATTAGCGCTTCGGTATCTGAAGCCTGCGGTTTTCGCTTTGACACCCGATGTCTATTTCAAAGGTAGTCTGTCCGGCGATGAAATTCAAACCAATCAAAACTCAAACCTCGCTGCGGATTGGCCCGATGAGCTGCTTCAGCGCGCTTACTGATTGGTTCGGTTTAGTGAAAACCCCCGAGCTGTTTATATCCAGAACTGAAACGGGTAACTAACCAAGACAGTGTATCGATCGTAACCTATATATTGATGCACTGGCTCGCGAGCGATAGGGATGAAAGGATCATGCAAACCTCCCACACCCACACACCAAACGTTCTACATTATCTGCGAAACGATACACTAATAAGAGGGACACTCGGTAACCGTTACACCCTATCATGCTGGGATCATTATGAACATATTTCCAACCCTCGCCCCCCACCAGAGCAGCTCCGATCATGGGGAAATTCAAAACCATTATAATAATGGATTAAGTTATCAGGTTCAGCTTCATCAAGTTCGTGCTGGTATAATATTGAACAGATCAATCTGCATTAGAAGTGCATATATGAATTTTACACATTTTCATTCGATTACAGGATTATTGGAATGCGCGCGAACAATTCGTAACTTTAATTAGGGAATCATCATGGAAAACGTGACAGGTATAGGACATGAGATGGTTACAATACACTGAAGCCGAAAAATTAACGCGAAATATCTAACAATTATCGCACATATCTGATTTCTATGTCATTGTGGGTGCTTACATATCTAATAACATAATGAAATGTGGTGTATAAAAGGAATTAACCAGTGATCCATGAGTAGATATTTATTTGCTGAGCAAACAGTGATCTTCCTGTACCCATTTACTGCTCTGGTAACGCAATAATCGCTAGTTGGACGATGTTAACCCGAGCGTTTTGCTTGTGTACGAGGAGAAAAAATTGGTGCTGATCGTCACTAGTACCGAGAAAATGTCCCTCGAAACCTCTTCGCCGTGACCCCTTTGCCATCAAATAGATATGAGCTCCCACGTTAAATTCTACTAAACACGTTAGCGAGTTGTCCCTGTTTCCACCCTTCATGGACATATTTCCTTGCATAATTTAATGGATTTCATTATTTGTTGACAGAGATACTTTCTGTAAAAAAGATTAACAGAGTGGCTGGTCGAAGGCTCATGGGGAGAGTTGTTTTTTTGTTCTGTGGTGACAATCATTCTCGCCATAGTTTCTGTGTTTGTACACATCGACAGTCGTATTTGTTAAAACCCATTAGCGGCTTTCATCGACATATCATAGATGCGCAATACAAGAAAATTATTTAAATCTGGCGCATCGATGCAAACTAAATCTGCTCCATTTTTTGTCCCCCGTGTTCTGCGAATAAAACGAAATGAAATATATACGGTATAACTACGTCAAACACGTATTTGCTATTGTGCCTTGGAGCTGCCGACTCAAACAAAGAATACAATAACGAAAATACGCTACTTTACTACAATACTATAAAAACGTCAGTTGGCCAGAAATAGCATTTCATGTTAACAAATGTCATAGGCTGTTACTTATTTCCGTGCTTTCTGTCGTTAGAGAGTAAATTTAGTCCATGCACTAGAAATCCACAAGGCTTTTGCCACGTCCTTCTGTAGAGTTTCGCCTGGATAGATATAAGGGACCGGTCAAAATTTATCGGAGGAGGGGGGGCCGGTGCATTGAAAAAATATAGGTAAAAAAAAGTGCCAACCCCCCCCTCAAGTGATCTTCAAAAAAGTTATTGCCCCCCCCTCTCGGAGTCCTAAAAAAAGCTCTGACCCCCCCAGAAGTCAATACCGGTAGAGTTGTATAGATTTAATGGTGAAAAAAACAGGAGGTTGTACGTAAATGATGCATTAACTCATCATCCCTGTTAATATTAGTTAGCTTGGAGCCTTCCAGTAATTCAAAGCATGGAAACGACAGGTATAGGTATCTGTATACTGGACATATCATAATCATGACAACAAAATTCCACTTGAATCAATGCCACCATACTCAGAGTAAATGTGTTGGTTTCTAACTGTAATAAACATGAATGTATGAACATGAACCATGCAAAGCACAGGGAACCCCTTGGACTTGGCGGTATTTGAATAGGGCCCTGGTAGATGAAGAAACGTTTGATGGAAACAAGCAATTAGAGACCAGGCAAAAATTATCGGTAGGACGAGACCGGTGAATTTAGGGCAGGGACCAATATTTTTTAACGGCTTCTCTGGATGGGAGAAGACTTTTTTTGTCGCATTGATGAGCGAGACCAAAGTTTGTTTTCGTCGAGGTTCACGGGGACAAAAATATGACGATTTGACCAGCCAGAGCCTCAGTAGCACAAAATTGAGTATATTTGAACACATACCCAAACCCAAGTGAACATCAACAACAACACAATTACACTCCCAAGTCAGTTTGTGTATGATGATGAGGGGGATTAACAGCTGACCCAATGGATAGTTAAGTTAATTTCAAGAGTTATCGCCCCTGATGTGATTATAGAGGCAGATTAGTCTCCCTTGATGTGACTTTTCATAAGTTATCTCCCTTGTTTGAACATGTGCTGTTTGTGAATCCAGAAATTATCTAAACACTGCTAAACCGTTTGTATTCTTCTTCTTTGTGCAAAAGATCATCGGGTAAGGTTCATTGTAATGTGGTACACGTGCGTAATTGTGTCATTGATTGTCATCGAAGATCGGCCCGTTATCGTGAATGTATCAATGTCGAAAACTGGTCCATTCTTAATACAGTCTTTTAAGAACTATATTTCAGGTCACAAACCATTAAATATTTGTCTTACTTATTATGTAGTAAATGAGCAGGGCACATCTGACCAAAATTATATTCCCTAATATACACGGCCACTATTGACATACCACACCGAATAGCCTGGCTTTTCCTGTAAAAAATATGGAAAAATCAGCATACATTCCCCACCATTTTTCTAAATGACAGCTCCTGGAATGAGGACATGGCGTCTAATGCCATGGCAACCAGGGTTAAAGGTTTGGGAGAGGGAGGGGGGGGTGTTATTAACCTGTTACAATGGTTCTTCTGGGAATGAATTATAAAATATAGCACAAACCATTTCACTGCCACTTACATGTAGTATAACAGCCATCCAGTAAATTCAATGGAGGTGTGTTACCTTGAGGAATGTGTGCTATTTTCATTGGCTTTTGCTGACAATGCCTAAAGGCTTTTGATACTGTTTAAGGATAAGGGGGGCGTTCCAGTTTTCAATACACCCACTGACGAAACCCTCAACAAAAATAAAAACAAAAAAATTCACACAAAACTCCCACCTTGTATAAAAAAAATATTTTGTATAAATTTGTTATCAACAATCAACATTTACGATTTTGATTTCATTTTTTTTTATTAGAGACCGAGCAAACATTACCTGGGCGTTGATGTATTTTAGATAAGTACTGGTACTGTTGGCTGTTCCGATTCCGATTATTAAATGTCAAATTGCAATGGGACATCAACTTATTCTGGTGACTTGTTGCACGTGAAACATAGTTTTTGTTTACCGTAAAGGTGGGGGTATATACATGTACATTATCATTGACAGATTACTAAGACAAACCCCTCAAAATTTGAACAAAAATTCATATTTCATCTCCTAAATAGCACATGTACATCCTCTAATCATAAGAAACATGTTTACCAAGATTAATAGTCATCCAATAACAGCTGACAACTGCAGTAAACTTTCTAAGTATAGATGTACATGTGCACCTCAGCTAAACGCAAAACTTAACATTGGAGTACCCCAGGTGGAATACCCCCCCCCATATTTTTTTTAATATTTTTTATATTTTCTCTAAATTTTCTAGATTTTTGTTGAATTTGCTAAACCAAAAACCTTATCATTTCCAAGCTGGGGACACCGACGACGACATCCTCTTCCCCCCTCACAATATCTCCTCTTTACTTCGTAAGGCGAGATAAAAAAGTGCCCCCCCCCTTCAAGTTGAAGTTGGCAAAAAAAGTTAGCACCCCCCTGATTGGACCAGTAACAAAAGTACGCACCCCCCTCCCGAAACAAAAGAAAAAACTTCTTGCCCCCCCCCCCCTGAATTGCACCGGCCCCCCCTCTGATAAATTTTGAACAGTCCCTAAAGATTGCGACTGTGCACCATAATATTTCATGTATGGAACATTCTCATTTCACGCCGACGATGTGATACTGACAACAGATTCAATACCCAACCGCCATGGAAGTCATACAGATGTCTCCTTAAGATTTTCCTAAGGCCAAGCTTCAGAAGTTAAAATCCATGACCACAGAGGGGACGACCACGTTTAACAAATATATACTTCTTATTTTCCCCGTCTTACAAATATTTTCTCCAGCTCTACTTTATCTAAGGGATATCATTGTTTATATGTTTCTTCGTTGACAGAGTTGCTTACATTTCTCATAAACAATATCTAGGTGAACATATGCAAATTGCATATAGCATTTGGTAAAATTTGTGCACCTCGCTTGATACCTATATCAGGTTTCTCGTGAATACGACTATGTGAAGCCATTACTAGAGATAATAATTCGTTCCTCATTCAACATTAGAGAGACAATCTTCTTGCTTTGGAGAATTCCTATATATACGAAGTCCTGAAGGATATTCCCAAGTTTAGCTTGGTAATATATAACCCTTACCCCTGGAGCATCGAGTTATACAAGCTATTCATAGTATTCACACGAACAGTCATAATCAGGCGTGACTGAGAAATAATATACTCTAAGAGAACGACATGGATATCTGTTCGGCGAAAGGAATACTCGTCAGTGATTCGCGTCTTATGCTTTTTGGTGTGCTAAATTTGATGCCCACTTGGGTTTTGGTATCAATACATAGTACCGTATGAATATGATCTATCGATTATGGGCGCGGTAATCAGGTTTGGGAGATCCCGCTCTCTAAAATGGAGGTATAAAAGGTCGCTTTTGCTCAATAAATATGTTTGCATAATGAATTAAGCAACATCCTCTTCTGGCACACACAGACATGTATATCCTCATCAAATGATACTCTAGGGAATGACTTCTAAATACGTTTGGAAAATGGATACTCTTCAATGCTTTTTGATGTGCGAAATTTCATGCGTACTTGGATTTTTGTGCTAATACATGTGTCGTATGGTTAACATCTGTCAATTATGGACGCGGGAATTATTTACGGACCACGGCTGATTACTGACTGCCGAATCTGACGCTAGTATTTCTTCATATTCTGATGAGAATGTTCTGTTATACTGATCATAGTTCCCAGATAATTAGAAATCCGATTTCCGTGACAGGAATTTTATAACAGTGATTTGTCAAGTAATCTATTATTCTCAACTGTCCACATTTTTATTTATTTATTGAAATTCTGAAAGTTTTGATTGAAAAGATAAAGATGTTGAAGATCCTTTGTAGGTCATACAATGATTGAAGGTAAATGTTGTATATGATGATTGAGAGTTGACGCCGAAGCTATCAACGATTTTACACTTGATGTATCAGGCAATAATTAGCCGACATCACTGCATCAGCGAGCGACAATTGTATCTTATTTGTAAATTGACTCAAAGCAATCGTAAGTTCCAGCTGATCAATCGAGTTGACCCTGGAGTAGTTTGTTGGTTGTTATACGGATGATTCCCGTATGAGGGGGGCCTGGTATCCAAGTCTCCATCTGTAGGAGACATGGGGATTCGAACGCTTCGCTGTTGTAGAGTATATCTGACATATATGAGAATCTTCAATCAACACCTCGCCGACTCCATCAACCATTTGTACCTGTATGGTCCATTAAAAATTATTCAATCGTAGCTACATTTCGATAGATACTTCTACGAAAATAAGGCAACGTTGCAGTAATTCGTGCAGTCACTTGTTCGTCTACCCGTTGAAGTGGATGTAGCAGATCTATTGATCTCACATCCGTCTCTTGACTCGAATCAATCGTAAGTTCCAGATGATCAATCTAGTTGGCCCTGGAGTAGTTTGACGGTTGTTATGTGAATGACTGCCTTGTGAGGGTCCTTGATATCCAACTCTTCATCTGATTTAACACTTAGCCATCTCCATTAGCCATTTGTACTTTTATCGCCCATTGAAGATACATTCAAACGTAAATTCACTTTTCAAAAGATATTTTAACGACAATAAGGCGACATTGGAGTAATTCTTCCATCAATTTGAGTGTCTTGTTGGTAAAGTGGAGATATCAGATCGATTGTTCTCATGTCCGTCATGTCTGTTCGCATGTGAGAGAATTCCTTCCTAGACATACTATTGTGTGACAATGACATGCTTTCATGAGAAGAAACACGATTAATAACAATACACGATTTTTACAATGCGCGCCAACAACACCTAACTTTGAAGGTCATCAGGCAAAAAGCTGAGACAGTGAGCGCTGGTTATTATACATATACACTAAAGTCTATTAACGCAAATTATCTCGAAATTATTGTTTAGTGTTGATTTGTATGTCACTGTAGGCGATTGTGTGTGTAACAAGATAATTGAATGTGGTAGGTGAGAGGAATTGCTCCCCGTCCATGAGTATATACTCATTTGACCAACAAACAGTAATCGTCTACTACCCATTTAATTCTCTGTTAACACAATAATTACTGGGCGACGTTTAACTTGACATCGGTATTGCTCGTCACCAGTAAGGAGAAAATGTCATTCGGGACCACTTCACAATAACTTGATCTTTAAATCTATCGCTGCCACATAAGCTGTCACGTTATTAATGACACGTTATCTGTGTTTGGTTCATACTTTATGAAAGAATCACGAGACAATGCATACAATAGCCAAGTCTGGGGATACAATATCCAAGTCTGGGGACAACAATGTGTCCAGACAAGTGCCTTTTCAACGACACAAAGACCCAGACAATAGTTCCTACATGAAGTATCGACCCTCTGTTTTCCCCCCTCCATGGACATACTTCCGCGCATTAATGGACTTTTATTATTTTTGGCCGGGAGATGATTTCTGTGAAAAGATTAACAAAGTGGCTTACTGAAGTCTCATGGGGAGGGTAGCTACTGTTCTATGATTTAATGGCGATATTCTCACAATAGTTTATTTGCTAGGAGGCAAAAATGCTTCAATAAAG
This sequence comes from Hanleya hanleyi, assembly GCA_036873755.1. Lineage (NCBI taxonomy): Eukaryota > Metazoa > Mollusca > Polyplacophora > Lepidopleurida > Hanleyidae > Hanleya > Hanleya hanleyi. Next base: position 7,707 of record JAVTVY010032291.1, read on the forward strand.
AACATTACGCAGCTTTCAATGAAAAATAGATGCACAAGAAAACTGTTTAATTCTGGGGCATCTGTTCATATTAAATCTGATCATGAGCGTCCCGTGTTCAGCGAATAGAACGAAATGAGAAATATATGATATTTGTTTTTGTTGTTGCCTCTTGGAACTGCCAAATAAAAGAAAGAATATAATATCGAAAATATGCAACTTTGTCACATTACTTTTCAACTTCAGTTGGTCAGAACTAACATAGTACGATAACAGATGTCATAATGTTCACTCTGATGGATGAGATGCTTTCCTGTAGAGTCATATGTTTGCTTTTAGTCGCCAGACGTCGTCAATTTTCCCCGCCTCTTACATATCGCTACAATTTATTACCTGTATATCGCAGGATTCTGCTGGTGGACTGTTAATCACCGCCCCCCCCCCCCTCTGTACATGTCACTCGAACAAATACATGTATATGTAGGTTTATTGTTTTGGTGGGAAATTTAAGCCGTACGACGACGGGAATTGCAGGTTAGTTTCTCTGGATATTCTTGCATTAACCAGGGTACTCCATGTTGAGGCGTTTACTTCATCAGATATTCACTGCTCATCCATTAACATCAGATGAGTTGTTTGAGCAGATCTGCCATCACCGCTCCCGAGCTAGCGTATCTAATTCCGTTCAAGCCGGTGCTAGGGACTGTGTGGATACTTCGTAGTCTCCACATGAACATCTGCAATAAAAGCGCGGCCGAGATACTAAGACTATACGTTGGAGAATCCACCGTATTCTCGGATCTGAATGTTAGGTGCCGAGAGATGCTTTCTTGTGGAGTCATATGGTTGCTTTTTAGTGGCCAGACGTCGTCAATTTTCCCCACGTCTTGCATATCGCTCCAATTCACTTCACTCGCATTGTCTTGATTTTACAATGTCTCAAGCCTTCCTGGAGATAGATGCCATTTATTATTCGACATGCGCTCTATCGGACCGACCGGCACCCAAATCAAAATATATAACACCCTTCATGAGAAACATGCAGCTGTGTCGATCGGCACAAAAACGACGATTTGTATGGACAGATTCAACGATGTCCATATGCCAAATCTACCTACGGAGACCATTATATGTTTTGAAATAAAAGCATTTCTCGATTCGGTCGACAGGAATATGGATGATTTGAGTTACAAGGCATTGCCAAAGAAATTCGAGCTCTTGTGTGTGTGGAGATAATCTTAGTCGGTATGCAGAGTTTTGGTAGTGTCAGAATGCAAGTCAAGATTCTGAAATATATGATCTCGTATCACAGATTTCTACTCAGTGGCAGAAATGTATTAGGTTAGAAATGTATTAAATGCAGATCTTAGTTATAAAGTTAATGTAGCTTATTAGTTTCATGATTGGGAATGTTTTGGCATAACTTACTAAATTAAAATTGGCAGTCTGGCCCTACAATTTGCGTGATACAGCGCTATCTGCCACCTCAAATATAGGGAGATCTACTCTTTTCAGCATCGCAAATTTTCAGTATTGCCAATCTTATCAATTTCCCTGTCTTGCTAAAACTGGAAGTTTTTCCAGTTCTAATAAACTTAAAGGCTTGAATTGATAATCTTAGGAATTGAATTTCGGGTGGACGTGGGTCCCATAAGCGTTCCTGTAACCAAGCCTGCACAGTCAGAAAAAAAACGTGATGGCCGATCACCCTTTAGTGGTGATCCTCTCTAAAAAATGATGAGTTAGAGATATGACCTTTAAATGGTGACGGCCATCACTTTTTAAGGGTGATGATTTGGCCTCGTCACCCTTAAATGGCGATGAGCGAAATTTACAATCATCAATCTTGAGAGGTGATGACAATTATTTTTAAAGATGACCATAAAAAGGGTGATGGTTCTAACTCATCACCTTTTCGTGGTGATAGCATCTTTTTTCTGACTGCGTGTTGTCCACGTATGTAGAATACGTCATCGGTGCTCAAAATGGTTTGCTACCTGTATGGGAATCTTGGTGTTATTTTCTAGAAGATGTTTGTAACGAAGGGGCTTTTTGAGATCAATGCACGGTAAAACAAAGTAGCTTGAAAAAAAAACGAAGGAAATACATTCCACATCTGGGTTATTTTGAATTGCATCTCCTGAATCGATTCTGTCCACCATCAGAATATACAAATCAGACGTGAAGTCATCCAGTGATTCAGATGAATGAGGCGTAAGCGTACAAACTCGAGAGTTCGATAAAATACTTCTTATGTCGATTCTACCATATCAGTCAATATCTAAAGTTCCTGTATCTCCAAATGTAGGCTACTAATCCGACCACTCATCCAATCGTTAAACAAAGTGGGAGTGGCTGTTTCTATTAGTCCAGTTTCCATTGGTGCCATCACGTAATGTACTTCAGGCTAAATCACTCTCATTGGTCATTTGTACCTGTATCGGACAGTAACCAGTATTCGAGGTAACATCTATTTCTGAAGCCAGTTGAAAAACGATAAGGCGGCGTTGGTATTAATTTGAGCAGTCATTTGTGCCAGTAAAGTGAAGATATCAGATCGATTGTTCCCATGTTCGTCGTCTTGTCTGTGTGTTTGTGAGAGATTCATTCCAAGACTTACTGCTGTTTGACAACACCTAATCGCCACAAGCATTGATAGAAAACTGTGAGTATCTATTTCATCATAAACGTCTTATGGCGAAAAACGTGTAGAATGTCGGTTATTTCGATTAATCTTCTCCTAATAATTTGATATCAGCAAAAGACACTCATTGTCCAATCTGGCTGAGCAATTTAGTTTTCCTCCGAACAATTAGCAATCAAACGATCTTTCATTGACAACTCGGCGCAGTCAGTATGTCGGCACCTCTTCCCACTTCCCTTATATGTGTTGTAATTGAGGCGCTCTTTTTTCTGGTTTACGTTACGTTTGAATACATTAAATTTCCATCTCGACAATGCTGCAGAAATAACAAGATTGATAGACCAAATATACCGATCGACACAGGCTCAGTCGTGCCCCTTTTCTACGCCCACTAGGCTTTAAATACTGTATTTCAAATATTTCCGTATTCGGGATTGGATGTAACTGAACTATACAATAATGAGAGGAGACACTCGGTAAACGTTATGCCCTATCATACTAGGTTCATTTTGAGCACATTTCCACCCCTGTCAGTGGCAGGTCGGAAAAAATTCGGCATGGTAAATTCAAAATCCATTATAATAATGGAATAAAGTTATATGGTTCAGCCTTATTTGGTTCTTGTTGGTATAATACTGAACAGATCAAGTTGTATTAGAAGTACACGGTGTTAGGGGCCGTGTGGTCAAATCATCCAAGTTGCCACATGAACAGGTACAATAAAAGCCTACCTGAGATACAACACATATCACGAATCGTTAGATTCTTGGTATGTGATTTAGAATAGGTTAACCGGAAGACTATACTATGAAGTCATGTGGCTCTGTCAGTATGTCGGCACCTCTTCCCACTTCCATTATATGTGTTGTAATTGATCATTTCCATTCGATCACAAGATTATTAGAGGGCGCGAACAATTCGTAACTGTGGGGGGTCTTCAGGAAAAGCCTGACAGGTATGAGATGGTTATAATATTAACCCGATATTTCTAACAATTATCGGTTAGGGAGGATTTCTATGACATTGTGGGCGCTTCTATGCGTAATAAGATAATGGAATGTGGTGCATAGAAGGGAGGAATCATGCTTTTTATAGATATTTATTTACCGAGCAAACAGTGATCCATTTACTGCTCTGGTAACGCAATAATCGCTAGTTGGACGATGTTAACCGTAGTGTTTTGCTTGTGTACGAGGAGAGATATTGGTGCTGATCGTCACTAGTACCGAGAAAATGCCCCTCGAAACCCCTTCGCCGTAACCCTTTAGAACTATCGCTGCCATCAAATAGATATGAGCTTCCACGTTAAATTCTAATACGTTAGCGAGTTATCCCTGTTTCCACCCTCCATGGACGTATTTCCTTGCATAGTTTAATGGATTTCATTATTTGTTGACAGAGATACTTTCTATAAAAAAAAGGTTAGCAGAGTGGCTGGTCGAAGGCTCATGGGGAGAGTTGTTTTTGTTCTGTGGTGACAATCATTCTCGCCATAGTTTCTGTGTTTGTACACATCGACAGTCGTATTTGTTAAAACCCATTAGCGGATTTTCATCGACATATTATAGATGCGCAATACAAGGAAATTATTTAAATCTGGCACATCGGTGCAAACTAAGTTTGATCATTTTTTGTCCCCCGTGTTCTGCGAATAAAACGAAATGGGATATATACGGTGTAACTACGTCAAACACGTATTTGCTGTTGTCCCTTGGAGCTGCCGACCCAAACAAAAAATACAATAACGAAAATATGCTACTTTACTACATCACTATAAAACTTCACTTGGTCAGAAATAACATTGCATATTAACAAATGTCATAGGTTGTTAGTTGTTCCCGTGCTTTCTATCGATAGAGAGTAAATTTAGTCCATGCACTAGAAATCCACAAAGCTTTTACGACGTCCTTCTGTAGAGTTCGCTTGTATAGTCACAAAATTGCGGCTGTGCAGCATAATATTACATGAATGGGATATATTACTACATGTTATACTAACAACAGATTCAGTAGCCAACCGCCATGGAAATCCTCCGATTCATACAGATGTCTCCTTAAGATTTTCCTAAGGCCAAGCTTCAGAAGTTAAAACCCTTAACCACAGAGGGGACGACCACTTTTCACAATTACTTTCTTCTTATTTTCCCCGTCTTACATATATATCTTCCAGTTCTACTAAATCTAAGGGATATCATTCTTGGGATGTTTCTTCGTTGACAGAGTTGCTTACATTTCTCATAAACAATAGCTCGGTGAACATATGCAAATTGCATTTAGCATTGGGTGTAATTTCTGCACCCCACTTGATATACCTATATCAGGTTTCTCGTGACGACTATGTGAAGCCATTACTAGAGATAATAATTCGTTCCTCATTCAACATTAGAGAGACAATCTTCTTGCTTTGGAGAATTCCTATATATGCGAAGTTGTGAAGAATATATCCAACTTAAGCTTAGTAATAAACAATCCTTAATCCGGTTGGGGGCCGTGTGAGCATCGAGTTATACAAGATATTCATAGTTTTCATACGAACAGTCACAATCAAGCGTGACTGAGAAATAATGTACTCTAAGGAACGACGTGATTCGCATATTATGCTTTTTGGTGTGTTAAATTTGAACTTGGATCTTGGTACCAATACATAGTATCGTATGAATATGATCTATCGATTATGGGCGCGGTAATCAGGTTAGGGAGATCCCGCTCTATTAACTTGTAGGTATAAAAGGTCGTTTTTGCTCAATAAATCTTTTTACATAATGAATTTAGCAAAATCCTCTTCTGGCACACACATGCATATATACCCAATCAACTGGTACTCTAGAAAACGACCTGTAAATACGTTTGGAAAAAGGGTGTTACTCTTCAATGCTTTTTGGTGTACGAAATTTTATGCGTACTTGGATTTTGGTGCTAGCACATGTGTTGTATGATTAACTTCTGTCGACTATGGAGGCGGGAATTCTTCACGGACCACGACTGTTTACTGCTTGTCGAATTTGATGCTAGTATTTCCACATATTCTGAAGAGAATTTTCTGTTATACTGATCATAGTTCCCGAATAATTAGCAATCCGATTTCCGTGACAGGAATTTTATAACAGTGATTTGCCAAATAATCTATTATTCTCAGCTGTCCACCGTTTTTTTCATTTGTTGAAATTCCGAAAGATTTGATTGTAAAAACAAAGGTGGTGACGATCCTTAGTAGGTCATACAATGATTGAAGATAAATGTTGTTCATGGCGACTGAGAGTTGACTCCGAAGCTAGCAACGATTTTACACTTGATGCATCAGGCAATAATTAGCCGATATCACTGCATCAACGAGCGCCAATTGTATCTTATTTGTAAATTGACTCAAAGCAATCGTAAGTTCGTATGTCTCAGAATCTTGATTTAACTGTTTCCTTCGGCTATTTGTACCTGTATCGTCCATTGGAAATTATTCAAACGTAGTCATATTTCGGTAGATGCTTTGACGAGAATAGGAAACGGTTGCAGTATTTCCTAAAGCGATTTGCGCCTCTGCCAGTTGAAGAGGAAAGCATGTGAACTGTTTATTATACATGTACATCGAACCGAAATATTAACGCAAAATATCTCGCAATTATTGGATACTGTTGATTTGTATGTCAGTGTGGGCTATTATGTGTGTAATAAGATAATTTGATGTCATAGATGGGAGGAATTGCTCCACCATCCAGGAGTACATACTCATTTGACAAGCAAACAGTTATCGCCATCTATACTCATTTACTTCGCTGTTAACATAATAATTCCTGGGCGAGGTTAAACCTGATATTGGTATTGCTCGTCACCAGTACGGAGAAAATGTCATTCGGAACCACTTCACATGACTCGATCTTTAAACATATCGCTGTCATCATATTGTATACTAAAGCTTTCACGTTTTTAAGTACACGTTAGCTGTGTTTCCATCCTCCATGGGCATACGTTCCGCGCATTAATGGGTGTTTATTATTTGTTGGCAGGTAGATGCGTTCTGTGAAAAGATTAACAAAGTGGCTTATATAATGAATGACGGACTAGGCGCTAGTATATTTATCATAAGCTCATGAGGAGGGTAGCTTGTGTTCTGAGATTTAATGGTGATCATTTTTACAATAGGTTCTGTATTGTTCACATAGATAAGCATTCTTGCTAGAAGACAAAACTGACTCAATAAAGCACATCAGCTTTCAACGAAATACAGATAGACAAGAAACTTGTTTACTTCTGGGGCATCTGCACATATTATAAATCTGAACATTTTGAGCGCCACGTGTTCAGCGAATAAAACGGAATGGGTATATATGGTAAGCTAAGTCAAACACGTATTAGCTGTTGTCTCTTGGAACTGCCGACTCAAACAAAGAATAGAATGACGAAAATATGCAACATTGTGACATTGCCATACAGCTTCAGTTGGTCAGAGCTAACCTGGTATGATTATAGATCATGATGTCATAATATTCACTCTGTTGGGTGTTCACTTCTCTGGTATTGTCTTGATTTTATCATGTCTCAAGCCTTCCTGGAGATAGATGCGTCTATTATTCGACATGGGTACAACCAGACCGACAAACTGTGCACTCAAATCAAAATATACAACATCCTTCTTGAGACAATGCAGCTGTGTCGATCGACACAAAAACAACGCTGCGTATGGGCAGATTCAAAGATGTCCATATGCCAAATCTACCAACGGAGAGCATTGTATGTTTTAGAATTAGGACATTCCCCGATCCGGGCGTCCACAATATCGATGATTTGTGTGACAACGCAGTGCCAAGATAATTGGAAGTCTTGTGCGTGGGGAGATAAACCTGGTCGGCTTGCAGAATTTTGGGTAGGGACAGAATGCAAAATGTATGATCCTGTATTACAGGGTACAAATTGGTGGCAGAAAAATGTATTAGATTCGGACAAGTGTGCATATCTTCATTTATAAACTTAATGTAACTTATTAGTTTCATAATTAGGAAAGTTTTGACATCACTTCATAAATTAAATTTGGCAGACCGGCCCTACAATGAGCATGTTACAGCGCTATTTGTCACCTCAAACATGGAGAGATCCATTCTTTTCAACATTTCAAAATTTCAGTATTGCCTATCTTATAAGTTTTCCTGTCTTGCAAAACCGAAAGCTTTTCCAACTCCAGTGAACATAGAGGTAATCTTTCATGGGATCCTTATTTTATCAATATACTAGCTTGAATTGATCATCTTAGAAACTGAATTTCGGGTGAACGTGGGTCCCATAAGCGTCCCTGTTGACCAGGCCTGGTGTCCCAGTGTGTAGCGAACATCACCGGTGCTCCAAATTGTTTCGCTATTCGTCTGGGAATCTTGGTGTTATTTTCTAGAAGATGTTTGTAACGAAGGGGCTTTTTGAGATCAATGCACGGTAAAACAAAGTAGCTTGAAAAAAAACGAAGGAAATACATTCCACATCTGGGTTATTTTGAATTGCATCTCCTGAATCGATTCTGTCCACCATCAGAATATACAAATCAGACGTGAAGTCATCCAGTGATTCAGATGAATGAGGCGTAAGCGTACAAACTCGAGAGTTCGATAAAATACTTCTTATGTCGATTCTACCATATCAGTCAATATCTAAAGTTCCTGTATCTCCAAATGTAGGCTACTAATCCGACCACTCATCCAATCGTTAAACAAAGTGGGAGTGGCTCTAATTTCTATTAGTCCAGTTTCCATTGGTGCCATCACGTAAAGTACTTCAGACTAAACCACTCTCATTGGTCATTTGTACCTGTATCGGACAGTAACGATTATTCGACGTAAGATCTCTTTCTAAAGTCACTTGAAAAAAGATATGGCGACAGTAGCATTAATTTGAGGAGTCATTTGTGCCGGTAAAGTGGAGATATCAGATCGATTGTTCCCATGTTCGTCGTCTTCTCTGTGTGTTTGTGAGAGAATTCATTCCAACACTCACTGCTGTGTGACAACACATAATCGCCACAAGCATTGATAGAAAAATGTGAGTATCTGTTTCATCATGAAAGTTGTACTCCAAAAAACTTGTAGAATATCGGTTATTTCAATTCATCTTTTCCTGATAATTTTGTAACAGCAAACGACACTCATTGTCCAACCTGGCAGAACAATTTAATGTTTTCGTCCAAACAATTAGGAATCAATAGATTTTTCATTGTCAACTGTGTTTTGAGGCGTTCATATGTCTGGTTTACGGTATGTTGGAATTAATATCGGTGTAGCATACATAATTCCCATCTCGACAATGCCCCAGAACTAACAAGACTGCTACACTAAATGTACCGACACAGGCTCAGTCGTACCTCTTTTCTTCATCCACTGGGCTTTAAATACTGTATTCGAAATATCTGCTTATTCAGGATTGGGTTTAACCCTACCAGGGATGAACATCTGCACAAGTTCAGGTATTTCCTGAATTCTCACAGAGGGCTTACCTGGACCTTTTTGGTGATTCAAATGAGTTCTCGAGACGTTGCGTCTGTTACGCAATGTCGTACATTTCATCTGAATTAGCGCTTCGGTATCTGAAGCCTGCGGTTTTCGCTTTGACACCCGATGTCTATTTCAAAGGTAGTCTGTCCGGCGATGAAATTCAAACCAATCAAAACTCAAACCTCGCTGCGGATTGGCCCGATGAGCTGCTTCAGCGCGCTTACTGATTGGTTCGGTTTAGTGAAAACCCCCGAGCTGTTTATATCCAGAACTGAAACGGGTAACTAACCAAGACAGTGTATCGATCGTAACCTATATATTGATGCACTGGCTCGCGAGCGATAGGGATGAAAGGATCATGCAAACCTCCCACACCCACACACCAAACGTTCTACATTATCTGCGAAACGATACACTAATAAGAGGGACACTCGGTAACCGTTACACCCTATCATGCTGGGATCATTATGAACATATTTCCAACCCTCGCCCCCCACCAGAGCAGCTCCGATCATGGGGAAATTCAAAACCATTATAATAATGGATTAAGTTATCAGGTTCAGCTTCATCAAGTTCGTGCTGGTATAATATTGAACAGATCAATCTGCATTAGAAGTGCATATATGAATTTTACACATTTTCATTCGATTACAGGATTATTGGAATGCGCGCGAACAATTCGTAACTTTAATTAGGGAATCATCATGGAAAACGTGACAGGTATAGGACATGAGATGGTTACAATACACTGAAGCCGAAAAATTAACGCGAAATATCTAACAATTATCGCACATATCTGATTTCTATGTCATTGTGGGTGCTTACATATCTAATAACATAATGAAATGTGGTGTATAAAAGGAATTAACCAGTGATCCATGAGTAGATATTTATTTGCTGAGCAAACAGTGATCTTCCTGTACCCATTTACTGCTCTGGTAACGCAATAATCGCTAGTTGGACGATGTTAACCCGAGCGTTTTGCTTGTGTACGAGGAGAAAAAATTGGTGCTGATCGTCACTAGTACCGAGAAAATGTCCCTCGAAACCTCTTCGCCGTGACCCCTTTGCCATCAAATAGATATGAGCTCCCACGTTAAATTCTACTAAACACGTTAGCGAGTTGTCCCTGTTTCCACCCTTCATGGACATATTTCCTTGCATAATTTAATGGATTTCATTATTTGTTGACAGAGATACTTTCTGTAAAAAAGATTAACAGAGTGGCTGGTCGAAGGCTCATGGGGAGAGTTGTTTTTTTGTTCTGTGGTGACAATCATTCTCGCCATAGTTTCTGTGTTTGTACACATCGACAGTCGTATTTGTTAAAACCCATTAGCGGCTTTCATCGACATATCATAGATGCGCAATACAAGAAAATTATTTAAATCTGGCGCATCGATGCAAACTAAATCTGCTCCATTTTTTGTCCCCCGTGTTCTGCGAATAAAACGAAATGAAATATATACGGTATAACTACGTCAAACACGTATTTGCTATTGTGCCTTGGAGCTGCCGACTCAAACAAAGAATACAATAACGAAAATACGCTACTTTACTACAATACTATAAAAACGTCAGTTGGCCAGAAATAGCATTTCATGTTAACAAATGTCATAGGCTGTTACTTATTTCCGTGCTTTCTGTCGTTAGAGAGTAAATTTAGTCCATGCACTAGAAATCCACAAGGCTTTTGCCACGTCCTTCTGTAGAGTTTCGCCTGGATAGATATAAGGGACCGGTCAAAATTTATCGGAGGAGGGGGGGCCGGTGCATTGAAAAAATATAGGTAAAAAAAAGTGCCAACCCCCCCCTCAAGTGATCTTCAAAAAAGTTATTGCCCCCCCCTCTCGGAGTCCTAAAAAAAGCTCTGACCCCCCCAGAAGTCAATACCGGTAGAGTTGTATAGATTTAATGGTGAAAAAAACAGGAGGTTGTACGTAAATGATGCATTAACTCATCATCCCTGTTAATATTAGTTAGCTTGGAGCCTTCCAGTAATTCAAAGCATGGAAACGACAGGTATAGGTATCTGTATACTGGACATATCATAATCATGACAACAAAATTCCACTTGAATCAATGCCACCATACTCAGAGTAAATGTGTTGGTTTCTAACTGTAATAAACATGAATGTATGAACATGAACCATGCAAAGCACAGGGAACCCCTTGGACTTGGCGGTATTTGAATAGGGCCCTGGTAGATGAAGAAACGTTTGATGGAAACAAGCAATTAGAGACCAGGCAAAAATTATCGGTAGGACGAGACCGGTGAATTTAGGGCAGGGACCAATATTTTTTAACGGCTTCTCTGGATGGGAGAAGACTTTTTTTGTCGCATTGATGAGCGAGACCAAAGTTTGTTTTCGTCGAGGTTCACGGGGACAAAAATATGACGATTTGACCAGCCAGAGCCTCAGTAGCACAAAATTGAGTATATTTGAACACATACCCAAACCCAAGTGAACATCAACAACAACACAATTACACTCCCAAGTCAGTTTGTGTATGATGATGAGGGGGATTAACAGCTGACCCAATGGATAGTTAAGTTAATTTCAAGAGTTATCGCCCCTGATGTGATTATAGAGGCAGATTAGTCTCCCTTGATGTGACTTTTCATAAGTTATCTCCCTTGTTTGAACATGTGCTGTTTGTGAATCCAGAAATTATCTAAACACTGCTAAACCGTTTGTATTCTTCTTCTTTGTGCAAAAGATCATCGGGTAAGGTTCATTGTAATGTGGTACACGTGCGTAATTGTGTCATTGATTGTCATCGAAGATCGGCCCGTTATCGTGAATGTATCAATGTCGAAAACTGGTCCATTCTTAATACAGTCTTTTAAGAACTATATTTCAGGTCACAAACCATTAAATATTTGTCTTACTTATTATGTAGTAAATGAGCAGGGCACATCTGACCAAAATTATATTCCCTAATATACACGGCCACTATTGACATACCACACCGAATAGCCTGGCTTTTCCTGTAAAAAATATGGAAAAATCAGCATACATTCCCCACCATTTTTCTAAATGACAGCTCCTGGAATGAGGACATGGCGTCTAATGCCATGGCAACCAGGGTTAAAGGTTTGGGAGAGGGAGGGGGGGGTGTTATTAACCTGTTACAATGGTTCTTCTGGGAATGAATTATAAAATATAGCACAAACCATTTCACTGCCACTTACATGTAGTATAACAGCCATCCAGTAAATTCAATGGAGGTGTGTTACCTTGAGGAATGTGTGCTATTTTCATTGGCTTTTGCTGACAATGCCTAAAGGCTTTTGATACTGTTTAAGGATAAGGGGGGCGTTCCAGTTTTCAATACACCCACTGACGAAACCCTCAACAAAAATAAAAACAAAAAAATTCACACAAAACTCCCACCTTGTATAAAAAAAATATTTTGTATAAATTTGTTATCAACAATCAACATTTACGATTTTGATTTCATTTTTTTTTATTAGAGACCGAGCAAACATTACCTGGGCGTTGATGTATTTTAGATAAGTACTGGTACTGTTGGCTGTTCCGATTCCGATTATTAAATGTCAAATTGCAATGGGACATCAACTTATTCTGGTGACTTGTTGCACGTGAAACATAGTTTTTGTTTACCGTAAAGGTGGGGGTATATACATGTACATTATCATTGACAGATTACTAAGACAAACCCCTCAAAATTTGAACAAAAATTCATATTTCATCTCCTAAATAGCACATGTACATCCTCTAATCATAAGAAACATGTTTACCAAGATTAATAGTCATCCAATAACAGCTGACAACTGCAGTAAACTTTCTAAGTATAGATGTACATGTGCACCTCAGCTAAACGCAAAACTTAACATTGGAGTACCCCAGGTGGAATACCCCCCCCCCCATATTTTTTTTAATATTTTTTATATTTTCTCTAAATTTTCTAGATTTTTGTTGAATTTGCTAAACCAAAAACCTTATCATTTCCAAGCTGGGGACACCGACGACGACATCCTCTTCCCCCCTCACAATATCTCCTCTTTACTTCGTAAGGCGAGATAAAAAAGTGCCCCCCCCTTCAAGTTGAAGTTGGCAAAAAAAGTTAGCACCCCCCTGATTGGACCAGTAACAAAAGTACGCACCCCCCTCCCGAAACAAAAGAAAAAACTTCTTGCCCCCCCCCCCCCTGAATTGCACCGGCCCCCCCTCTGATAAATTTTGAACAGTCCCTAAAGATTGCGACTGTGCACCATAATATTTCATGTATGGAACATTCTCATTTCACGCCGACGATGTGATACTGACAACAGATTCAATACCCAACCGCCATGGAAGTCATACAGATGTCTCCTTAAGATTTTCCTAAGGCCAAGCTTCCAGTTAAAATCCATGACCACAGAGGGGACGACCACGTTTAACAAATATATACTTCTTATTTTCCCCGTCTTACAAATATTTTCTCCAACTCTTTATCTAAGGGATATCATTGTTTATATGTTTCTTCGTTGACAGAGTTGCTTACATTTCTCATAAACAATATCTAGGTGAACATATACAAATTGCATATAGCATTTATTAAAATTTGTACCTCGCTTGATACCTATATCAGGTTTTATAAATGAATACGACTATGTGAAACCCATTACTAGAGAGATAATAATTCGTTCCTCATTCAACATTAGAGAGACAATCTTCTTGCTTTGGAGAATTCCTATATATACGAAGTCCTGAAGGATATTCCCAAGTTTAGCTTGGTAATATATAACCCTTACCCCTGGAGCATCGAGTTATACAAGCTATTCATAGTATTCACACGAACAGTCATAATCAGGCGTGACTGAGAAATAATATACTCTAAGAGAACGACATGGATATCTGTTCGGCGAAAGGAATACTCGTCAGTGATTCGCGTCTTATGCTTTTTGGTGTGCTAAATTTGATGCCCACTTGGGTTTTGGTATCAATACATAGTACCGTATGAATATGATCTATCGATTATGGGCGCGGTAATCAGGTTTGGGAGATCCCGCTCTCTAAAATGGAGGTATAAAAGGTCGCTTTTGCTCAATAAATATGTTTGCATAATGAATTAAGCAACATCCTCTTCTGGCACACACAGACATGTATATCCTCATCAAATGATACTCTAGGGAATGACTTCTAAATACGTTTGGAAAATGGATACTCTTCAATGCTTTTTGATGTGCGAAATTTCATGCGTACTTGGATTTTTGTGCTAATACATGTGTCGTATGGTTAACATCTGTCAATTATGGACGCGGGAATTATTTACGGACCACGGCTGATTACTGACTGCCGAATCTGACGCTAGTATTTCCACATATTCTGAAGCGAATGTTCTGTTATACTGACCATAGTTCCTAGATAATTAGCAATCCGATTTCCGTGACAGGACTTTTATAACAGTGATTTGTCAATTAATCTATTATTCTCAGCTGTTCACATTTTTTGATTGTAAAAATAAAGGTGCTGACGATCCTTAGTAGGTCATACAGTGATTGAAGGTGAATGATGTATATGACAATTGAGAGTTGATGCCGAAGCTATCCACGCTTTTACACGAGATGCATCAGGCAATAATTAACTGATGTCACTGCATTAGCGAGCGCCAATTGTATCTTATTTGTAAATTGACTCAAAGCAATCATTAGTTCCAGATGATCAATCGAGTTGACCCTGGGGTAGTTTGTTGGTTTGTTACACGGATGAATGCCTTATCCAGGTCTCCATCTGTAAGAGACATGGAGATTCGAACACTTAGCTATTGTAGAGTATATCTGACATGACTGAGAATGTTGATTTAACACCTCGCCGTCTCCATCAACCATTTGTACCTGTATGGTCCATTGAAAATTATTCAATCTTAGTCACATTTCGATATGTACCTTGACGAAACTAAGGCAACGTTGCAGTAATTCGTGCAGTCATTTGTGCGTCTACCCATTGAAGTAGATATATCAAATCGTGTGTTCTCATTTTCGTCCTCTTCTCTGTTCGCATGCGAGAGAATTCATTCCAAGACATATATTTGTGTGACAAAACTCATGCATCCTTTTAAAAAATGTGACTCTCTCTAACTCTTACACCTTAGTAAGAAGTAATTATTTTCCATATCCATTATATTAAATGATATGGTTTCATGAAAAGAAACACGATTAATACAATACACGATTATTACAATGTGCACGAGCAACACCTGTCTGGGGATAGTAATCAAGCAAAAACTGACCGAGAGAGAGCATATGGACTGTTTATTATACATGTACATCGAACCGAAATATTAACGCAAAATATCTCTAAATTATTGGTTAGTGCTGATTTTGTTGTGAGCGATTGAATGCGTAATAAGATAACTGTGTGTGGTAGATGAGAGGAATTGCTCCGCCATCCATGAACATAATCATGAGTATATACACTCATTTGACGAATAAACAGTAATCGCCCTTTGCCCATTTATCTCTATATTAACGCAATTATTCCTGGGCGACGTTAACCTTGATATTGGTATTGCTATTGTCACCAGTACGGAGAAAATATCACTCGGATCCACTTAACAGAGCTCGAGCTTTACACCTACCGCTGCCACCAAATTTATTTATAAGCTTCCAGGTTATTAATAACACGTTAGTCCTGTTTCCATCCTCCACATCATCGACATAATTCCCTGCTTTAATGGACGTTTACTATTTGTTGACAGGGGAAAGTTTTCTGTGAAAAGATTAACAGAGTGGCTGATCACAGGCTCGAGGAGAGGATATCTTGTGTTCTGTCATTGAATGGCGACATTATCACAATAGTGTATGTATTGTTCACATAAACAAGCTTACTTGTTAGGAAGCAAACTAATACAATAAAGCACATTAGCAGCTTTCAAGGAAATAAACATACACAAGAAAATTGTTAATTCTGGGGCATCTGTACATATTAAATCTGATCACGTGTTCAGTGAACGAAACGAAATGGGTATATACGGTATAACTACTTCAAACACTTATTAGCTGTGGTTTCTTGAAACTGCCGACTCAAACAAAGAATACAATTACAACAATATGCTACTTTATCACATAACTATACAACTTCCGATAGTCAGAACTAGCACAGTATGACAACAGATATCATAATGTTCACTATGATTGGTGTTCATTCACAGTCTGATTTGATCATGTTCCAAGCATTCATGGAGATGGATACCATCTATTATTGCCCTCAAATCAAAATATATAACATACAAGCGTCTAGTCCGTCATTCAATATTCAGCCGTCGTCCATTAAAGAATTTCCGTGTCCATAACCCATAGACCTAATTCGTATAATAGCGTTAGTAGCACTATATTAAAATAATAAATCATAGTATATATAAAAGTAAGCTAGTGTCTCGCAAAGGGAGATGCTGTCAACAGTTGATCTTCGATCAGTATTCTCAATCCATATGATTTTCCCTTTGAAGTTGTTATACAGGGTATACTGTATCTCACTCGCGCTTCGATTGCAACTATTCATAAGAACGGCATGAGGAACTTTAAAATACAGGAGTTCATATGACCTCTAGACAAGTCACGAAACGTATCGCCATAGCTCTTGCACGCTACGTTCGTATTTTGCTATTAGCATGCGATATGTATCGCCAGATTCGGGAAACTTTTAGTTGAGCAGCTTGATGATATAGCCCTGTTTTATAAGTGCAATACTGTTTTGTGACGTCGATTAAAATCGTCACATTTAACACAGGATCTGGCAAATGCTACTAGGCGAGATATCTATACGCCATATGCAGGTCCCTCTGGTATATTACTGTCCGGATAGGGATAGTTTACGATGTCGAAATTGTAATCATCTCTTCCGTCGTAAAGTCGGCGAGAGAGAAAGTCCGCTTCATTTTTGTAGAGAAATAGGTTTAAATAAGATGTGCCGTTAGGGCTATCTGTAGTTTCCTTCAAAAGCAGTGAAGGTGGGTATATATCCTTCACTGTGTCATTTCAATAGCGACTATTTACAGCAAGAAGATCGTCTATATAGCGTTTGGTGAATGAGAAGGAACGGGCTTTGAAATTATCTGTTTTTCAAACCGTCTGCATATAGTCGCTTCATGAGAAACATGCAGCTATGTCGATTAACACAAACACAATACTGCGTATGGACAGATTCAAAGATGTCTATATGGCAACCCTACCTATGGAGAGCATTGTATGTTTGAAGACATTTCTTTATCCGGACGCCCACGGTATGGATGATTTGTGTTGCAATGCCAAAGAAATTTGAACTCTTGTGCGTGGGGAGATAATCTTACTTGATACTTGAGTTTCCGGTAGGGACAGAATGTCAATGAAGATTCTAAGATATATGATCATGTATTACAGGTTTCAAGTCCGTGGCAGAAATGTATTAGATTCGCACAAGTGTGCATATCTTCATTTATAAACTTAACGTAACTATTAGTTTCATCCTTAGGAAAGTTTTGACATCACTTCCTAAATTAAAATTGGCAGTCTGGCCCTGCAATGAGCATGTTACAGCGCTATTTGTCACCTCAAATTTGGAGGGATCCATTCTTTTCAACATTTCAAAACTTTGATTATTGCAAATATTATAAGTTTTCCTGTCTTGCAAAACCGAAAGCTTTTCCAACTTATTTTATCAATATACTAGCATGAACTGATAATTTTAGAAATGAATTTCGGGTGGGCGTGGGTCCTATAAGCGTCCCTGGTAAACAAGCCTGGTATCCCAGTGTGTAGAGAACGTCATCGGGGCTCTCTTGCAGGAAACAAGCCTATGTTTATGTATACTATGATTGTCTTTTCGAATTTGGTGCTAATACTGTTATATGGAATATGGAATAGGTCTTTGGATTATGGACGCGGATATTCTTTAATGGACGACGGCTGAATTATGAATGACGGACCAGACGCTTGTAACTCCAAATGGTTCGCTATCCATCTGGGAATCTTGGTGTGATTGTCTATAAGATGTTTTGTAACGAAGGCGCTCTTCGAGATCAATGCAAGGTAAAAAAAAATAGCTCGAACAAAAGGACGAGATACATTCCACATCTGGGTTATTTTGAATTGAATTTGAATCTCCTAAATTGATTCTGTCCACCATCGGAATATACAAATCAGACGTGAAGTCATCCAGTGATTCAGATGAATGGCGCGTAACCGTACAAACTCGAAAGTTCGATAAAATATTTCTTATGTCGGTTCTACCATATCAGTCAATATCTGAAGTTCCTGTAACTCCCGATGCAGGCTACTAGTCCGACCACTCATCCTATCGTTAAACAAAGTGGGGTGGCTGTTTCTGTTAGTCTAGCCCCAATTGGTATCATCACGTGAAGTACTTGAAACCAAATCAACCTCATTGGCCTTTTGTATCTGTATCGGACAGTAACCATTATTCGACATAAAATCTCTTTCTGAAGCCAGTTGAAAAACGATAAGGCGGCGTTGGTATTAATTTGAGCAGTCATTTGTGCCGGTAAAGTGAAGATATCTGATCGATTGTTCCCATGTTCGTCGTCTTGTCTGTGTGTTTGTGAGAGAATTCATTCCAAGATTTACTGCTGTGTGACAACACCTAATCGCCACAAGCATTGATAGAAAAATGTGAGTAACTATTTCATCATAAACGTCTTATTGCGAAAAACGTGTAGATTGTCGGTTATTTCAATCAGTCTTCTCTAATAATTTATATCAGCAAAAGACACTCATTGTCCAATCTGGCTGAACAATTTAGTTTTCCTCCGAACAATTAGCAATCAAACGATCTTTCGTCAACTCGGTTTTGAGGCGCTCTTTTTCTGGTTTACGTTACGTTGGGAAAAATTAAATTCCGATCTCGACAATGCTGGAGAAATAACAAGACTGATAAACCAAATGTACCCGACACAGGCTCAGTCGTACCCACTAGGCTTTAAATTATTCCAAATATTTCCTTATTCAGGATTGGATGTAACTGAACGATACAATGATGAGAGGGGACACTCGGTAAACCTTATGCCGTATCATACTGGGTTCATTTTGAGCATATTTTCACCCTCTGCCAATGGCAAGTCGGATCATGGGTAAATTCAATATCCGTTATAATAAGGGATTAAAGTTATAAGGTTCAGCCTTATTAAGTTCTTCATTGTTTAATACTGAACAGATCAATTTGTATTAGAAGTACATGTATGGCTTAATCATTTCTATTCGACCACAAGATGATTACAAGAGGCGCGAACAATCCATAACTTTAGGGGTCATCAGGGAAAACTTGACAGGTATGAGATGGTTACAATACACTTAAGCCGAAAAATTAACGCGAAATATATAACAATTATCGGTTAGAGCTGATTTCTGTCATTGTGGTTGCTTGTATATGTAATAAGATAATGGAATGTGGTAGATAGAAGGAATCACTCAGTCATCCATGAGTAGAGATATTTATTTACCGATCAAAAAGTGATCTTCCTGTAACCATTTACTGCTCTGGTAACGCGATAATCGCTGGTTGGACAATATTAACCTGAGTGTTTTATTTGTACGATGAGAGATATTTGTGCTGATCGTTACTAGTACCGAGAAAATGTCCCTCGAACCCCCTTCGCCGAAACGCTTTAGAACTATCACAGCCATCAAATAGATATGAGCTCCCACGTTAATAATAGCACGTTAGCGAGTTATCCCTGTTTCCACCCACCGTGCATTAAAGGACGTTCATTTTTTGTTGACAGAGAGAGATACTTTCTATGAAAAAGATTAACAAAGTGGCTGATCGAAGGTTCATGGGAAGAGTTGTTTGTGTTCTGTGATGACAGTCATTCTCGCCATAGTTTCTGTTTCATCGACATATTATAGATATTACAAGCGTCTAGTCCGTCATTCATAATCCAGCCGTCGTCCATTAGAGAATATCCGCGTCCATAATCCAAAGACCTATTCCATTTCCATATAACAGTATTAGCACCAAATTCAAAAAGACAAAAGTATACATAAACATAGGCTTGTTTCCCACTGGAATATTACAAGGAAATTATTTAAATCTGGCGCATCGGTGCAAACTAAATCTGATCATTTCTTTGTCCCCAGTGTTCTGCGAATATAAAGAAATGGGATATATACGATGTAACTACGTCAACCGCGTATTTGCTGTTGTCCCTTGAAGCTGCCGACCCAAACAACGAATACAATAACGAAAATACGCCACTTTACTACAATACCATAAAACGTCAGTTGGTCAGAAATAGAATTCCATGTTAATAAATGTCATAAAAGCGTCTAGTCCGTCATTCATAATTCAGCCGTCGTCCATTAAAGAATATCCGCATATCCGCGTCCATAATCCAAAGACCTATTCCATATCCATATAACAGTATTAGCACCAAATTCAACACGACAATCATAGTATACTTAAACATAGGCTAGTTTCCTGCAAGAGAGAAGCGGTCAACAGTTTTCAATGATGCCGACAAGACATCATGATGTTCCAAAAATATAAAATCCGTATCGCTGATCAGTATTCTTTTCCATAATAATCGTTGCAAAGTCGTCATCTAGAGAATGATGCATCTCAGTCACCCTTTGATTGTGCCTGTTCATATGAGCACCATGAGGATCTTGAAGCACATGGGTAAACACGGCACCTAGCCCCGGCCCAAGCGGAACCAGACACAAGCCACGAAACGTAACGCCACAGATCTTGCACGCTACGTTCGTGTTTTGCTATCAGCATGCGATATGTATCGCCAAATTTGAGAAACTTTGAGTGGAGGCGCTTGGTGGAACAGCCCTGTTTTATAAGTTTCTGCAACAATGTTTTGTGACGTTGATTGAAATCGTCACATTTAACACAGGATCTAGCAAATGCTACTAGGTGAGATATGTATACGCCATATGCAGGTCCCACTGGAATATTACTGTCCAGAAAGGCTGTTAGTTGTTTTCGTGCTTTCTGTCGCTAGAGAGTAAATTTAGTCCATGCACTAGAAATCAACAAAGCTTTTGCCACGTTGTTCTGTAGATTTCGCCTAAATAGTCATACAAATTGCGGCTGTGCAGCATAGTATTTCATGAATGGAAAATTTCTCATTTCACACCGACAATGTGATACCAACAACAGATTCAGTAGCCAACCGCCATGGAAATCCTCCGATTCATACAGATGTCTCCTTAAGAATTTCCGACGCCAAGCTTCAGAACTTAAAACTCCTAACCACAGAGGGGACGACCACTTTTGACAATTGTGTACTTCCTATTTTCCCCGTCTTACAAATATTTTCTCCAGTCCTACTAAATCTAAGGGATATCATTGTTGGGATGTTTCTTCGTTGACAGAGTTACTTACATTTCTCATAAACAATATCTCGGTGAACATATGCAAATAGCGTATAGCACTGGGTACAATTTGCGCACCCCACTTGATATACCCATATCAGGTTTCTCGTGAATACGACTATGTGAAGCATAGATATTATTATTAGAGATAATAATTCGTTTTTCAGTCAGCGTTAGAGAGACATTCTTCTTGCTTTGCAGTTTTCCTATATATGCGGAATCGTGAAGGATAATATCCAAGTTAAGCTTACTAATAAATAACCCTTAACCCGGTTGGAAGTCTATGAGCATCGAGTTATACAAGATATTCTTCGTATCCATACAAAGTCACAATCAGGCGTGACTGAGAAATAATATACTCTAGAGAACGACCTGTAGATACGTTTAGAAAAAGGATACTCTTCAATGCTTTCTGATGTGCGAAATTCCATGCCTACTTGGATTCTGGTGCTAAAACATGTGTTGTATGATTAACATCTGTAGATTATGGACTCAGGAATTCTTTACGGAACACGGCTGAGCACTGACTGTCCAATCTGACGCTAGCATTTCCACATATTCCAAAAAGAATTTTTTGTGATACCGATCATAGTTCCCAGATAATTAGCTATCCGATTTCCGTGACAGGAATTTTATATCAGTTATTTGTCAAATAATCTATTATTCTCAGCTGTTCACATTTTTTTTTTTTTTTTTGAAATTCCGAAAATTTTGATTCTAAAAATAAAGGTGTTGACGATCCTTATTAGGCCAAACAATGATTGAAGGTAAATGTTGTATATGATGATTGAGATTTGATGCCGAAGCTATCAACGGTTTTACACTTGATGTATCAGGCAATAAATAGCTGATCAGCGAGCGCCAATTGTATCTTATTTGTAAATTGACTCAAAGCAATCGTAAGTTCCAGATGATCAATCGAGTTGACCCTGGGGTATTTTGTTGGTTGTTATACGGATGATTCCCTTGTGATGGAGGGGGGGGGGGGCTGGAATCCAAGTCTCCATCTGTAGGAGACATGGGGATTCGAACTCTGTTCGCTGTTGTAGAGTATATCGGACATGTCTGCGAGTCTTGATTTAACAACACGCCGTCTCCATCAGCCATTTATACCTGTATCGTCCATTGCAAATTATTCAAACGTAGTCACATCCCGATAGATACTTTGACGAAAATAAGGAAACGTTGCAGTAATTCGTGCAGTCATTTGTTCGTCTACCCGTTGAGGTGGATATAGCCGATCGTTTGATCTCGTGTCCGTCTCTTGACTTGAATGAACCGTTGACCCTGGAGTAGTTTGTCGGTTGTTATGTAAATGATTGCCTTATGAGGGTCCTTGATATCCAACTCTTCTTCTGAGTTAACACCTCGCCATCTCCATCAGCCATTTATACTTGTATCGCTCATTGCACATTATTCAAACGTAAAGTCACTTTTCGAAAGATACTGTAACGACAATAAGGCGACATTGGAGTAATTCTTTCAGCCATTTGAGCGTCTTGCCGGTAAGGTGGAGATTTCAGATCGATTGTTCTCATGTCTGTCATGTCTGTTCGCATGTGAGAGAATTCCTTCCTAGACATACTGTTGTGTGACAATGACATGCTTATGAAAAGAAACATGATTATTACAATACACGATTTTTACAATACTCGCCAACACCTAACTTGGGATGGTCACCAAGAAAACAAGACAGTGAGAGCACATGATCTGATTATTATACATGTACACTAAAGTCGAAATATTAACGCAGATTATCTCAAAATTATTGTTTGGTGTTGATTAGTATGTCATTGTGGGCGGTTGTGTGTGTAATAAGATAAGTGGATGTGATAGATGAGAAGAATTGCTCTGCCGTTCATTTGACAAACAAACAGTAATCGCCCTCTACTTCTCTGTTAACACATTAATTCCTGGGCAACGTTTAACTTGACATCGGTATTGATCGTCACCAGCACGGAGCAAATGTCATTCGAAATCACTTCACAATAGCTTGATCTTTACATCTATCGCCGCCATATAAGCTTCCACGTTATTGATAACACGTTAGATCTGTGGACATAATTCCGCGCATGAATGGGCATTTATTATTTTTGGCAGGGAGATGATTTCTGTGAAAAGATTAACAAAGTGGCTTAGCGAAGTCTCATGGGGAGGGTAGCTAGTGTTCTATGATTTAATGGCGATATTATCACAATAGTTTATTGCTAGGAGGCCAAACTGCTTCAATAAAGCACATTAGCAGCTTTCAATGAAAAACAGATCCACAAGAAAACGGTTTAATTCTGGGGCATCTGTACATATTAAATCTGACCATGAGCGCCACGTGTTCAGCGAATAGAACGAAATGGGAACGAAAATACGTCAAACAAGTATTTGTTGTTGCCTTTTGGAACTGCCAAATAAAAGAAAGAATGTAATATCGAAAATATGCAACTTTGTCACATTACGTTTCAATTCAGTTGGTCAGAACTAACATAGTACGATAACAGATGTCATAATGTTCTCACGGATGAATGAGATGATTTTCTGTGGTCATATGGTTGCTTTCTAGTCGCCAGATGTCGTCAATTTACCCCACCTTTTGCATATCGCTCCAGTTCTTTAACTGTTTTCGGCAGGATTCTGCTGGTGGACTGTTAGTCCCCGCGGCCCGCCCTCTGTACATGTCACTCGAAAATATATGAAGGTTTATTGTTTTGGGAGGAAATTTAAGCCGTACGACGTCAGGAATTGCAGGTTAGTTCCTCTGGGTATTCTTGTATTTACAAGGTTATCCAATGGTGAGGCATTTACTCCATCAGACGTCCTGGATGCTCATCATTTAACATCAGATGAGTTGTCTGAGCTGATTTGTCATCACAGCTCCCGAGCTAGCGTATCTAATTCCGCTTAAGCCGGTGCTAGGGATCGTGTGGATACTTCATAATCTCCACATGAAAAGTTACAATAGAAGTGCGACTGGGATACTAAGGCTACCTCAGAGAATTCACCGTATTCTCGGGTCTGAATGTTAGGTGCCGGTGGATGCTTTCCTGTGGAGGGTTGCTTTTTGGTCGCCTCGTCGTCGTCGAGGCCCGCCCCCTGTACAGACCTTTTGGCCTTTAATATATGTTGGCATTGTGGGAAGTTGATGCTGGGTCGACATCGGGCCTTACAGAGTAGTCTTTTGGGCTCAATGCCGTCATTTTCATCTGACGACGATACAGCTCACCAATCCCCAGTGTACGAGTTGTCACAGCGACACAGTTCACCAATTACCAAAAATACGAGTTGTCAGAGCATTTCCATAATAGCTCTCCAGATTTGTATCTAACACCGCTTATGCCGGTGGTAGGGACCGTGTGGTCATGTCTTCCAAGTTGTCACATGAACAGGTACAATAAAAACGTTCCTGAGATACAACACATATCACGAATTGTTAGATTCTTGGTATGTGCTTTAGATTAGGTTAACCAGAAGACTATACTGTGAAGTCATGTGACTCTGTCAGTATGTCGCACCTCTTCCCGCTTCCCTTGCATGCGTTGTAATTTCCCACCTTTTGCATGTCGCTCCAATTCACTTCATCGCATTGTCTTGATTTTACCATGTCTCAAGCCTTCCTGGAGATAGATATCGTTCATTATTCAAAATGCGCTCCATCGGACCGACAGACTTTACACCTTTCATGAGAAACATGCATCTGTGTCGATCGACACAAAAACAACGCTGCGTATAGACAGATTCAACGATGTCCATATGTCCAAATCTACCTACGGAGAGCAGTATATGCTTTGAAATAAAGGATTTCTCCATCCGGGCGACCGGAATATGGGTGAGTTGTGTTACAAAACATTGCCAAAGAAATTGGAGCTCTTGTGCGTAGGGAGATAATATTAGTCGATATGTAGTTTTGGGTAGGGTCAGAATGCAGGTCAAGATTCTAAAATATATGATCCTGTATTTCAGGTTTCAATTCGGTGACAGAAATGTATTAGATTAGAAATGTGCAGCTCTTCAGTTAAACTTGATATAGATTATTAGTTTCATAATTGGGAATGTTTTGGCAAAACTTTCGAAATGAAAATTGGCGGTCTTCCCCTACAAGTTTGCGTGACACAGCGCTATTTGCCACCTCAAATATGGGGAGATCCACTCAGTATTGCCAATCTTGTACGTTTCCCTGTCTTGTAAAAAGCGAAAGTTTTTCCAGTTCTTGTAAACTTGAAGGCTTGAATTGGTAATCTTAGGAATTGAATTTCGGGCGGACGTGGGCCCATAAGCGTTCCTGGTGACCAAGCCTGCATAGTCAGAAAAAAAGTGATGGTCCATCATCCTTTAATGGTGATCAGACCTGACCATCACCTTAAAAAGACCCTAAAAAAGGGTGATGGCTCCTCATCACCTTTTCGGGGTGATAGCAACTTTTTTCAGGCTGTGTGTTGTCCAAGCATGTAGAATACGTCATCGGTTCTCAAAATGGGTTGCTACCTGTCTGGGAATGTTGGTGTTATATTCTATAAGATTTCTTGTAACGGAGGCGCTTTTAGCGATCAATGCAGGTTAAAAAAAAGTAGCTCGAAAAAACTATTCCACATCTGGGTTATTTTGAATTGCATCTCCTGAATTGATTCTATCCCCCAACGGAATAGACAACTCTCAGACTTGTAGCCATCCAGTAATTCAGATGAACGGCACGTGAGCGTACAACCTCGAGAGTTCGATAAAATACTTCTTTTGCCAGTTCTACCATATCAATCAATATCTGAAGTAATTTCCGATGCAGCCTACTAGTCCGGCCTTTCATCCAATCGTTAAACAAAGTGGGAGTGGCTGTTCCTATCAGTCTAGTCTCAATTGGTGCCATCGCGTAAAGTACTTCAGACTAAATAACTCTCATTAGTCATTTGTACCTGTATCGGACAGTAACCATTATTCGACTTAAAATGTCTTTCTAAAGTCACTTGAAAAACGATATGGCGACGGTAGCATTAATTTGAGAAGTCACTCGTACCGGAGATATCAGATCGTTTGTTCCCATGTTCGTCGTCTTCTCTGTGTGTTTGTGAGAGAATTCATTCAAACACTTACTGCAGTGTGAAAACACATAACCGCCACAAGCATTCATAGAAAAAATCTGAGCATCTGTTTCATCATCAAAGTTGCGCTCCGAAAAACGTGTAAAATATCGGTTATTTCAATCAATCTTCTTCTGATAATTTTGTATCAGCAAACGATACTCATTGTCCAAGCTGGCAGAGTAATTTAATGTTTTCGTCCAAACAATTAGGAATCAAAAGATCTTTCATTGTCAACTGTGTTTTGAGGCTGGTTTACTGTACGTTGGAATTGATATCAGTATAGCATACTAAATTCCAATCTCGACAATGTTCCAGAACTAACAAGGCTGCTACACCAAATGTACCGACACAGGCTCATTCGTACCTCTTTTCTTCATCCACTGGGCTTTAAGTACTGTATTCGAGATAGCTCCTTATTCAGGATTGTATTTATCTCTACCAGGGATGAAGGGGTCATGCAGCCCTCTCACACCCGCACACCATACTTTCTACATTATCTGCGAAACGATACAATAATAAGAGGGGACATTCGGTAACCGTTATACCCTATCATGCTGGGATCATTTAGAGCATACCCTCGCCCCCATCAGAGCAGCTCCGATCATGGAGAAATTCAAAATTCATTGTAATAATGGATTAAAGTTATAAGGTTCAGCCTTATCATGTTCGTGTTGGTATAATATTGAACAGAGCAATCTGTATTAGAAGTACATATATGACTTTTACACATTTTCATTCGATCAAAAGATTATTACAATGCGCCCGAACAATTCGTAACTTTAATTGGGAAATCGTCAGGGAAAACGTGACAGGTGAAGGACATGAGATGGTTACAATACACTGAAGCCGGAAACTTAACGCGAAATATCTAGCAATTATCATTGTGGGTGTTTGCATATCTAATAAGATAATGGAATGTGGTAGATAGAAGGAATTAACCAGTCATCCATGAGTAGATATTTATTTGCTGAGCAAACAGTGATCTTCCTGTACCCATTTACTGCTCTGATAACGCAATAATCATAATAATTGGACGATGTTAACCGGAGTGATTTGCTTGTGTACGAGAAGAGATATTGGTGCTGATCGTCACTAGTTCCGAGAAAATGTCCCTCGGAACACCTTCACCATAGCGCTTTACAACTATCGCTGCCATCAAATCGATATGAGTTCCCACGTTAAATTCTACTAACACGTTAGCGAGTTATCCCTATTTTCACCCTCCATGGACATATTTCCTTGCATAATTTAATGGATTTCACTATTTGTTGACAGAGATACTTTTTATAAAAAAAGATTAAAAAAGTGGCTGATCGAAGGCTCATGGGGAGAGTAATTTGTGTTAGGTGATGGCAATCATTCTGGCCATAGTTTCTGTATTTGTTCACATCGACAGTCGTATTTGTTAAAACCCATTAGGGACTTTCATCGACATATTGTAGATGCCCAATACAAGGAAATTATTTAAATCTGGCGCATCGGTGCAAACTAAATCTGATCATTTTTTGTCCCCCGTGTTCTGCGAATAAAACGAAATGGAATATATACGGTATAACTACGTCAAACACGTATTTGCTGTTGTCCCTTTGAGCTGTCGACTCAAACAAAGAATACAATAACGAAAATATGCTACTTTACTACAATACTATAAAGCTTCAGTTGGTGTCACAACAAATGTCATAAGTTGTTAGTGCTTTCTATCGCTAGAGAGTAAATTTAGTCCATGCACTAGAAATCCACAAAGCTTTTGCGACGTCGTGCTGTAGAGTTCGCTTGGATAGTCACAAAAATTGCGGCTTTGCAGTATAATATTACATGAGTGAAACATTTCTCATTTCACACTGACGATGTGAAACTAACAACAGATTCAGTAGCCAACCGCCATGGGAATCCTCCAATTCATACAGATGTCTCCTTAAGATTTTCCTAGGGCCAAGCTTCAGAAGTTAAAACCCCTAACCACAGAGGGGACGATCACTTTTGACAATTATTTTCTTCTTATTTTCCCCGTGTTACAAATATATCCTCCAGTTCTACTAAGCCTAAGGGATATCATTCTTGGGATGTTTCTTCGTTGACAGAGTTGCTTACATTTCTCATAAACAATAGCTCGGTGAACATATGCAAATTATATATAGCATTGGGTACAATTTGTGCACCTCACTTGATATACCTATATCAGGTTTCTCGTGACTACGACTATGTGAAGCCATTACTAGAGATAATAATTCGTTTCTCATTCAATCTTAGAGAAGCAATCTTCTTGCTTTGGATTATTTCTATATATGCGAAGTCGTGACGGATATATCCAAGTTAAGCTTAGTATTAAATAAGCCTAAACCCGGTCGGGGCCGTATGAGCATCGAGTTATACAAGATATTCGTTGTGTTCATACAAATTCACAATCAGGCGTGACTGAGAATACTATACTCTAGATTACAAGCGTCTGGTCCGTCATTCATAATTCAGTCGTCGTCCATTAAAGAATATCCGCTTCAAAATTCAAAGACATATTCCATATAACAGTATTAGCACCAAATTCAAAAAGACAATCATAGCATACATAAACATAGGCTAGTTTCCCGCAAGAGCGAAACGGCCAACAGTTTTCAATGATGCCGGCAAGACATCATGATGTTCCAAAAATATCAAATCCGTATCGCTGATCAGTATTCTTAATCCAAATGATATTCGTTGTAAAGTCGTCATCTAGAGAATGATGTATCTCAGTCACGCTTTGATTGTGTCTGTTCATATGAGCACCATGAGGATCTTGAAGTACATGGGTTGATACGGCCCCTAGCCTTGGGTTAAGCGGAATTAGACACAAGTTACGAAACGTAACGCCATAGATCTTGTACGCTACGCTCGTATTTTGCTATCAGCATGCGATATGCATCGGCAAATTTGAGAAACTTGGTGGTATAGCCCTGTTTTATAAGTTTCTGCAACAATGTTTTGTGACGTTTTGTTAACGACATGTAAATACGTTTAGAAAAAGGATACTCTTCGATGCTTTTTGATGTGTGCCTACTTGAATTTTGATGCTAATACATTTGTCGTATGATGAACATCTGTCGATTATGGACGCGGGAATTATTTACGGACCACGGCTGATTACTGACAGTCGAATCCGACGCTAGTATATCCCAATCTTAATGAATTAATATCCAATCAATGCTCCCCAATCGTACATGTCGCTGTATAGGATCTTACGTATTTCAATTGAATTTGGTGTTCTGAGCGCCCATACCATGGATATTTAATAGCATTATGACATCATGGTCGTATCTGGACTCATCCATTTGCAGTTGGGGAGGGGAGATAGGTTCACGGTGTCCATTTACCCCAATGTTTACACCGAAGATCAGTCCATGTATCTACCCCGTATTATGGTGCCACAATGTCGGGACCGCGGCAACATGAAAAGACTCCCCGCCAGCGAGCCGGCTAGTTCGGCTGAGCCAACCAAAAATTTTTTGTCATCAGTGTTCCCTTCAAAGCACTATGAAGCGTTCTCGGGATTGGTTACCACGCGAGTTACTGCAAGCCTGTTAGATCCTACAAGCGACAATATCCAAATCGGGAGCAGATAGGATTTAATTTTAATTAGATTGAGTATATCCATACATTCTGAAGAAAATTTTCTGTTATACTGATCATAGTTCCCAGATAATTATCTGTCCGATTTCCGTGAGAGGAATTTTATAACAGTGATTTGTCAAATAATCTATTGTTCTCAGCTGGCCACATTTTTTTCATTTGTTGAATTTTCATTTGTTGAATTTTGTTGATTGTAAAGAGAATTATGTTGACGATCCTTTGTAGGTCATACAATGATTGAAGGCAAATGCTGTATATGACGACTGACAGTTGACTCCGAAGCTATCAACGATTTTACACTTGATGCATCAGGCAATAATTAGCTGAACTCACTGCATCAGCGAGCGCCTATTGTATCTTATTTGTAAATTGACTCAAAGCAATCGTAAGTTCCAGATGATCAATCCAGTTGACCCTGGGGTAGTTTGTTGGTTGTTATACGGAGGATTCCTTCATGAAGGAGGCCCTGGTATCCAAGTCTCCATCTGTAGGAGACATGGGGATTCGAACGCTTCACTGTTGTAGAGTATATCTGACATGTCTGAGAATATTGATTGAACACCTCGCCGTCTCCATCAGACATTTGTACCTGTATCGTCCATTGAAAATTATTCAAACATTTCGATAGATACTTTGACGAAAATAAGGAAATTCACTTTTCGAAAGATAGTTTAACGGCAATAAGGTGACATTGGAGTAATTCGCCCAGTCATCTGTACGTCTAGTCGGTAAAGTGGAGATATCAGATCGTTTGTGCTCATGTCCGTCGTCTTGTCTGTTTGCCTGTGAGAGAATTCCTTCCATGACATACTATTGTGTGACAATGACATGTTTTCATGAAAATAAACACGATTATTACAATACACGATTTTTACAATGCTCGCGAGCAACACCTAACTTGGGATGGTCATCAAGGAAAATGCTGAGACAGTGAGAGCACATGAGCTGTTTATTATACATGTACACTAAATTCGAAATATTAACGCAGATTATCTAGAAATTATTGTTTGGTGTTGATTTGTATTGCATTGTGGGCGATTGTATGTGTAATAAGATAATTGCATGTGGTAGTAGGTGAGAGGAACTACTCCGCCGTCCATGGGTATATACTCATTTGACCAGCAAACAGTAATCGCCCTCTACCCATTTACTTCTCTGCTAACAGATTAATTCCTGGGCGACGTTTAACTTGACAGCAGTATTGCTCGTCACTAATACGGAGAAAATATCATTCGGAACCACTTCATAATCACTTGATCTTCACATCTATCGCTGCCATATAAGCTTCCACGTTATTAATAACACGTTAGCTCTGTTTCCACCCTCCATTGACATAATTCCGCGCATTAATGGGCCTTTATTATTTTTGGCAGGGAGATGCTTCTGTGAAAAGATTAATAAAATGGCTTATCGAAGTCCCATGGGGAGGCTGTGACTTAATGGCGATATTCTCACAATAGTTTATGTATTGTTCAAATAGACAAGCTTGCTTGCTAGGAGGCAAAACTGCTTCAATAAAGCACATTAGCAACTTTCAATTCTGTATATTTGTTGTTGCCTCTTGGAACTGCCGAATTAAACAAAGAATATAGTATCGAAAATATGCAACTTTGTCACATTACTATACAACTTCAGTTGGTCAGAACTAACATAGTACGATAACAGATGTCACTCTGATGGATGAGATGCTTTCCTGTATAGAGTCAGTCATATGATTGCTTTTTAGTCGCCAGACGTCGCCAATTTTCCCCACCTCTTACATATCGCTACAATTTATTACCTGTATGGCAGGATTCTGCTGGTGGACTGTTAGTCCCCGAGGTCCCCCTCTCTACATGTCACTCGACAAATACATGCATATGTACGTTTATTGTTTTGTGGGAAATTTAAGCCGTTCGACGTCAGGAATTGCAGGTTAGTTTCTCTGGATATTCTTGCATTAACCAGGGAACTCCATGTCGAGGCGTTTACTCCATCAGGCATCCACGATGCTCATCCATTAACACCAGATGAGTTGTTTGAGCTGATCTGTCCTCACAGTTCCCGAGCTAGCGTATCTAATTCCGCTTAAGCCTGAGCTGGGGGTCGAGTGGATACTTCATAGTCTCCACATGAACAGCTGCAATAAAAGCGCGGCCTTCATAATTGAGAATGTTTTGGCAAACTTTCGAAATTAAAATTGGCAGTCTGGCCCTACAATTTGCGTGACACGTACAGCGCTATTTGCCACCTCAAATATGGGGAGATCCACTCAGTATTGCCAATCTTATACGTTTCCCTGTCTTGCAAAAACCGAAAGATTTTCCAGCTCTAGTAAACTTAAAGGCTTGAATTGATAATCCTAATAATTGAATTTCGGGTAGGCGTGGGTCCATAAGCGTTCCTGGTGACCAAGCCTGCAGTCACCTGTAAATGGTGACTTTTAAGGGTGATGATTTGGCCTCGCCACCCTTAAAATGTGATGATCGAAATGTACAATCATTGCTCATCAATCTTCAGAGGTGATGACAATTATTTTTAATGGTGACCATAAAAAAACGGAGATGGATCTAACTCATCACCTTTTCGGTGTGCTAGCACCTTTCTCTGACTGCGTGTTGTCCACGTATGTAGAATACGTCATCGGTGCTCAAAATGGGAATCTTGGTGTTATTTTCTAGAAGATGTTTGTACCGAAGGCGCTTTTTGAGATCAATGCAAGGTAAAAAAAACTAGCTTGAAAAAACGGAGGAGAAACATTCCACATCTGGGTTATTTTGAATTGCATCTCCTGAATCGATTCTGTCCACCACCGGAATATACAAATCAGACGTGTAGCCATCCAGTAATTCAGATGAATGGCGCGTAAGCTTACAACCCCGAGAGTTCGGTAAAATACTTCTTATGTCAGCTCTACCATATCAATCAATATCTGACGTTCCTGTCATTCCCGATGTAGGCTACTTACATCCAATCGTTAAACAAAGTGGGAATGGCTGTTTTGATTAGTCTAGTCTCAATTGGTGCCAACACGTTAAGTACTGGGAAACACATTATCCTCATTGGTCATTGGTACCTGTATTGAACAGTAACCATTATTCGTCGTAAAATCTTTTTCTAAACCCACTTGATAAGGTTACGTTGGTATTAATTTGAGCTGTCATTTGTGCCGGTAAAGTGGAGATATCAGATCGAGTGTTCCCATGCTCGTCGTCTTGTCTGTGTGTTTGTGAGAGAGTTCATTCCTAGACTAACTGCTGTGTGATAACGCCTAATCGCCACAAACATCCATAGAAAAATGTGAGTATCTGTTTCATCATCAAAGTCGTATTCCAAAAAAACGTCTAGAATGCCGGTTATTTCAATTAACCTTCTCCTAATAGTTTCATATCAACAAACGACACCCATTGTCCAAACTGGTTGAACCATTTAGATTTTCTCTGAACAATTAGAAATCAAACGATCTTTCGTTGTCAATTCCCATATCGACAATGCTCCAGGAATAAGACTACTACACCAGATGTACCGACACAGGCTCGGTCATACTCCTTTTCTTCACCCACTGGGCTTTACATACTGTATGTGAGGTGCTGGGGGGAACTTTCCTGTAGAGTCATATGGTTGCTGTTTAGTCGCCAGGCGCCGTCAATTTTTCCCACCTCTTGCATATCGCTCCAATTTATTACCTGTATATGATAGGATTTTGCTGGTGGATTGTTAGTCCCCGAGGCCCGCCCTCTGTACATGTCATTCGACAAATATATGTAGGTTTATTGTTTTGGTGGGAAATTTAAGCCGTACGACGTCGGGCATTACAGGATAGTTTTCTGAATATTCCTGCATTTACCAGCTTTACCCTGTGTTGAGGCGTTTACGCCATCAGACGTCCTCGATTCTCATTCATTAACATCAGATGAGTTATTTCTATGAGCTGTTCTGTCATCACATCTCCCGAGTTAGCGTATCAAATTTCGCTTAAGCCGGTGCTAGGGGCCGTGTGGATACTTCATAGTCTCCACATGAACAGCTACGACCGAGAATCATTCTTGGGTCTGAATGTGAGGTGCTAACGGAAACTTTCTGTCGAGTCATATGGTTGCTCTTTAGTCGCCAGACGTCATCTCTTGCATATCGCTCCAATTTCAAATATTTCCTGATCCAGGGTTGGATTTAACCGAACGATACAATAAAAAGAAGGGACACTCATTATAATAATGGATTAAAGTTATAAGGTTCAGCCTTATTAAGTTCGTGTTGGTATAATATTGAACAGATCAATTTGCATTAGAAATACATGTATGGCTCTTAATCATTTCCATTCGATCATACAATTAATGCAATACGCGCGAGCAATTCGTTACTTAAAGAGATCAACATTGGAATCTGACAGGTGAAGGACATGAGATGATTACAATACACTGAACCGAAAAATTAACCCGGTTCAGAATTATCGGTTAGACATGATTTTTATGTCATTGTGGGTACTTGCATGTGTAATAATATAATGGAATGTGGTAAATAGAAGGAATCACTCAGTCATGAGTAGATATTTATTTGCCGAGCAAACAGTGATCTTCCTGTACCCATTTACTGCTCTGGTAACGCAATAATCGCTAGTTGCATGATGTTAACCTGAGTGTTTTGCTTGGTTAAGATGATAGATATTGGTGCTGATCTTCACTAGTATGGAAAAAATGTCCCCCTGAACCACTTCACCATAACCCTTCAGAACTATCGCTGCCATCAAATAGATATGAGTTCCCACGTTAATAAAAAGACGTTGGCGAGTTATCCCTGTTTCCACCCTCCATGGACATATATCCGTGCATTAATGGACGTTCATTATTTTATCTCAGAGAGATACTTTCCTTAAAAAAGATTAACAAAGTGGCTGATCGAAGGCTCATGGGGAAAGTAGTTTGTGTTCTGTGATGACAATCATTCTCGCCATAGTTTCTCTATTTGTCTTATTTGTTAAACCCCATTAGCGGCTTCGTCGACCTATTATAGATGCGCTATACAAGGAAATTATTTAAATCTGGGGCATCGGTACAAAATAAATCTGATCATTTTGTGTGCCTTGTGTTCCGCGAATAAACGAAATGGGATGTATACGGTATAACTACGTCAAACACGTATTTGCTATTGTCCCTTGGAGCTGTCGACTCAAACAAAAGATACAATAACGAAAATATGCTACTTTACTGCATTACTATAAAAGTTCGGTTGGTCAGAAATAACATTACATGTTAACAAATGTGATAGCTTGTTATTTGTTTCCGTTTTTTTATATCGCTGGAGAGTAAATTTAGTTCATGCTCTAGAAACCGACAAAGCTTTTCCCATGTCGTTCTGTAGAGTTCGCAAGACTAGTCAGAAAATTGCAGCTGTGTGGTCTCTTGAATAAAATATGAGATTCTCATCAGAATAATATTTCATGAATGGAACATTTCTCATTTCACACCGTCGACGTGATACTAACAACAGATCCTACATTCAGTAGTTAGGCGCCGTGGAAGTCCCCCGATTTAGTCAGATGTCTCCGTAAGATTTCCCGACGACCAGCTTCACGTAATACCTGATCATTTGGAACAGCGTGACATGCTGGAACATAAAGATACTTCAACAATCCGATGGTATTGTTCAATTTTATGATGGAATTCGTGGGAAATTACTCAGTGGCCGATTTAATTGGTTGTAACTTCACCGCCAAATCGGGACCGGACTGTATATTCTCCCATATTGTACAATTTTCTTTCGTCAGGACGAAAGGCGATGCCCCATTGACGAATATATGGGAGAATGTTTCGGGATATTTTAAGACACTATACAACCGAAATATCCAGCGCTATCTCTCATCATGGGCCCCTGCCACATTCATAATTTGTTGCTTAAAGCATCACCGCTTGGAGTTAGAATAACTTGGTCCGATGTATAAAAGGTTATAACGCACGTTTTTATCCCGGCAACCGGGGTCCCCCAAAAGAACTTCCGGTCCTCAGATCATGCATAAAAACAAGACATCTGCTTTTACGAGTATAGGTTAGAAGGAAGTTATTATTTTCTCTATCCCTACAAGTTGAATCGATGTATTAGTTCCTTTCTGTCATTAAACATTTATTCTATCTTCGACTATTTCAAGTATTTTCCCCCGGACACATTTCATTTTTAAGGCTCAATATGTGCATTAGTTCCTTTTTACCATCCATTAAACCTACATTTCAAAATACGTCAATATCACGTGAATATATACTGTTTCAAGTATGTTTCGTCTAATAAATTTTATATCAACAAATAAATTAATTTCCCCCGTAGTGAGTAAATCTTGCTATTTGATTGGCTGATTGGTGCTGAAAATCGATTCCTATTCCAATGAATCTAAAGATAGCTATGCCACGCGCACAACCGCACAACTTTTTTTGCTATCAAAAAAATGTGCGATCTACCATGAATCTACATCTTCATGACCTTTCACGAGTTAATTACACAGTAGGAGGAATTTTCTTCTTTCACTATACACAAAGAACAGTGACTTGGTTAGCAGTTGGTGTCTTCGATGATGCTGTTGTTGTTGTTGTTGTTGTCAATATTTTTGCCAAGAAGATAATTATTTCCCACTTTTTTTCCACCTGCAGCAAAACGGTCAAACTGAAGTCCGTCTGAGCGGCGTATCGAGTACGTTGCGCGTGAATCAATAGTTGCTATAGGAGTTATCAACGTTGAACTGTATCCATACGCGCAGAGTTTTTCTGGTGTTTAATAATTGAACAGAAGAAATTCATTCGTCAAACATTCAACTTCTCCTATTTAAAGTGATCGTAAACCCTCAAGTAAAGTTTCCATCAAAAGAAAGACCATTGGAAACTGTGTGGAAAAATATTTTTACGATTTTATTACACAGAATAAACTGCAAATAAAGCGTTGTATTCTATGGTGGTCTGTTGCAATCATATTTAGGTCCAGTGACGTCACACTGCCTTAATACATATATTTCAAACTTTGTATGCACTTTCCAATACTTGATTAAAGCTTAAGATGTGTATACTTTGAGTTTCAACACAGACTCACTGTTCCAATGTGCATGTTTCACCAAAATCTTGGAGATGGTAACTCATAAGTGTCAAGTCAATTTGAATATTGCATTTAATTTCCCAGATTTTGGTGAAACATGCACATTGGAACAGTGAGTGTGTTGAAACTCAAAGTATACACACCTTAAGCTTGAATCAAGCATTGGAAAGTGCATACACAGTTTGAAATATATGTATTAAGGCAGTGTGACGTCACTGGACCTAAATATGATTGCAACAGACCACCATAGAATACCATGCTTTATTTGCAGTTTACTCTGTGTAATAAAATCGTAAAAAATACAATAAATATTTTTCCGCACAGTTTCCAAAGGTCTTTCGTTTGATGGAAACTTTACTTGAGGGTTTACGATCACTTTAATTAGTTTTGCTTGATAAATTTAATTACAAAGATTGACTGATTTGTTTTACGCTCATATGAACAGCTGCATTAAAAACTTGACTGGGATACAAATCATCGCAGGGATCACTGCTGGTTCTACTGATTTTTCCAAATATGAGAGAGAGAGAGAGAGAGAGAGAGAGAGAGAATTAAGGTTTAACGTCGCGTCCAGCGAGATTTCAGCTAAATAGCCAGTCAGTATACTTGCCTGTGAGGTCATATGACTTCTTGTCAGTATGCCGGCATATTTTTTCCACCACCCTCATGTTGCATTTACTGAACATAAAATCCGCTGTACAAACTTTACACCCGGATTTTAACTTTATATCCCGATAAACGTAAATGAATTACATATTCAATCTAGGTAAACCAAGGTGGAATATCAGGGAAATACCATCTATATAGATGTGACGCTATGAAAAATTCGTTCGAATGTTTTGCCGATATTCTACGCGGTTCCATAATAAGCCATTGAATGACGTTTAATTCCCGGAAACGAACAACGAACAGGCGGTAGATATTTTCTACCGCCTGACAGCAGCAGACTTTTCGGCGCGAGCAAATCCTTTGAAGTTTACGTTTACCACGGACGATGTCTAATCACGATGCCTTATTGGGATATTGTTCCCACTTCTGTTTACGTGCTTCTGTATGGAATTACAAGGGGGATCATCTGGTTGGCTAACAGAAGTAGTTTGAAATTCGCACAATTACAATAGCGTTGATGTCAGATATAATTTTCCGTTATATTATATCTGTGTTCACTGAGATTGATTACTAATCATGCGGGTTTGCGAAGAGAGTTGTATCAATGAAGCAATAGAAAAATCGGCCAAAAAATGCCTTCTAGGAAAATGATGTCACCGTGATGTCATCAGCGTGGATTTCTTTTTAAGATATACTGTGGTCAGTTTCAGCTCTCAAGTCTCGAAAACAACAGAAAATATTTGGGGAGAGTGTTCCACCATCATGCTTCGATACACCCAAAATCGCCCCGGCCAGATAGGCGTCAACTGTGAAACGGTGAAGAAAGATCGGTAGCATATTCAAGGACAATTACCAGATATAAAGTTGATATGTTAGCTATTGCTATAATTCGTGTTTACATGTGAACATAGTGAAATTGTTCCTGCGATTCTCTTCCGAAAACTTGGCATGTGACATAACACGTGTTAAAAGTATAGAGGAAAAACGGAAATGCACTGTTCCTATGTATATCGAACACATATATATCAAGTAATGGAATATCTATTATATGGGGGATTATTAAAGGTATAAGATTGAAAAAATCACCGCAAGTAATGTATTCGAAATACACGTATGGCTATCAAACATTTCCACTCGATTACACGATTGTCACAGAAATGCGCGCGAACAAAATATATTGACTTTAGGAGGTAATTGGCGGAAAGCTGAACAGTATATCACATGACATGATTATAATATAGTTTTTGTTAACAAAATATCAACATTATTGGATTGAACAGATTTATATGTGGGGGTTTGGGTGTGTAATAAATTAATGGCGCGAGGTAGATGAAAGGAATTATTTATTGATCCTTGATTTGCTGAGCAAACTGTGATTCTCTGTACCCGTTTACTGCTCTGGTAAAGCAATAAATGCTAGACGGTGTTGATATGAAACTCTTTGACATCCACGGGGATTGATGTTGATTCTGCTCGTTTCTAACACGAAATACTATCCCTCGGAACTACTTCACTGTACCTCTTTAGAATTACCGCTGTCATCAAATATATTTGAGCTTTCACGTTAATAATAATACCTTAATAGGTTAACCTCTAACGATATATTTTTCGTGAACTAATGGACGTTTATTGAAGGACAATTTCATGCGAGAAGCTTTAACAAAGTGGCTGATGGAAGACTCACGAGGAATGTAGTTTGTGTTCTGTGTTTCGATGGCAATAATGTTTACCTATTGAATTAAGGCAACTCAGCATTCACCAAAACACCATTGATGCGAAAGTATGCCAATATACAGCATTACTGTAAAACTTCATTGGGGCAGCTCTGAATTGATCATCAATGGAACGTTTCCTATTTCACACAGAAACCGATGAGTAGAAACCGATGAGTATTACAAGAACTAAATGGGACTATGGAAGAGATCGGCCGACCTTTATATGTTGCGTTTAATAGCTTTATTGTATCTTCCATAGCTTCGGGAAATTCTTATTTGTTCACAAAATCATTTCAAGTCATCTCCATAGCATTTACCAAATCATTTCCTGCATATTCACCAGTGCTTTATAGATGATATCATTGCTATATGGTAAACAGGCGATTTTAAGTTAATATACGTCGCCGGTATTTTATTCCAGAAAGAATCGAGATATAACGTATGCCATGCTCACTTGGTAGCATTTGCTTGTGTCTGTGCATTCTACTAACGACACACAGAATTACTGTGCAAATTATTCTAGACTATACCAAATGACTGAAACGAATTATGTAAGTTTTGAAGCATGTGTCAGTGTTGATTTTGACGGATATATGTCAAAATTACATTGGACGTAATTTTCTATCATTCTAGTATAAGTATCTTTAGTGATATATACATATACCCTATTTCTTCTAATTTTTTGAACATCATTTTTAGACTTAGAAGCAGAAAAAACATCTTTATATCAACTGGGGCTGAGGAACTGTAAAGATTGCTAGTGAAATTTGTCAAATGTTAGAAACGCCTGAAGTTAAGTTTCACCGTAATTAGAAGACATAGGGTAGATGACACTGGTCTGTGGTGATCGGATGAACAGCAAGATCCCGCATAGACTTGTTTCGTTCTATATACACACATGACAATGATCTGTGTTTATCGGATAAACAGCAAGATGAACGTATATACAACACAGACAACGTA
This sequence comes from Hanleya hanleyi, assembly GCA_036873755.1. Classification (NCBI taxonomy): domain Eukaryota; kingdom Metazoa; phylum Mollusca; class Polyplacophora; order Lepidopleurida; family Hanleyidae; genus Hanleya; species Hanleya hanleyi. The sequence continues at coordinate 48,121 of JAVTVY010032291.1, forward strand.
TTTGGATCCTGTCGTTCAATGCACTTGACCATCTAATAGCAATTTTAAGACCGGAACAAAACGGAAACTGTCCAAAGAATATAGTCCAGATTCCCTATTGTTCACTGATGAATACAACAGCAAGTCAGGTTCTCTCCATGGCAATCAACAAATCAGTTCCTTCTTACTCACCAAAGATATTTTAACGATGTTTCTATTATCTGGCAATTACAAGTTATTAATACGGTGTCCGGGAGAATTATATTCCAGGAAGCGTTAGCATATTTTTTTCTGTCGTTGTACTAGTTATCAAACGAGTCATTTATGGCTACATTCTGATCTTTGACACAGTACTAAGAGAACAAATGGCAAAACGAACCTTTGTATCAAATGACTGATATGCCTACGTTGCACTGATATTAAATAACTGTTGAGAAAAAATCAGCTCAAATTCCAAACACTGAATTTGATAACAATGTGGTAAGACACAATACTGCTTTGGAAGATTTTTGTAACCCGAATTGCTGTAGGATCTCTGTGTCTTGTAACGAAATACTTCAACTTCCATTCTGTATTAAACAAGGCGACGAGATTTCCGTTTTCCTTCCGTCCGGTGGAGATGATGTACTACGGGCTCTTAACCGACATGTCTTTCAATCAAGGCAGACTGCATGCAGTAATGTGTTTTTTTTAATTCAAGTTATCGGGTAGTTTGTGTGATGGCAATGCGGGGTATCTATAGATGAATGTGTGGTATTTTATCCCCAACATTAAGAGGATAATGTAATAACAAACCGTTGAGTAGATTTTGACGCGTTTGTGCGGCTTGAATTCGGTGTGTGTCTTGTGGAATCCGTAAGAATGACACATTAGAGGAAATAATAAGGGAGAAGAGGAAGCCTGTGTTGATGGAAGTTGGAGGGGTATAATGGCGTTCAAAACACACCTGCTGTCAGTAGCGCTGACAAGTGGCGATGGCCAGAGGGCTTAGTCAGATCATCTTAGAAAATTGCAGCCGTCACATGAATATGCGGCTATGGAATCCCGTCTTCTCTCATAATCTCTACACCGGCTGATAGTGGATTATTATATTATACGGCGATCAATGATGGATGCCTGTTGTGATAGCCTTTCTTGCGAGTATGATTGCACGCTCATTGACTCTCCTGACACCGAACAATACAGTAGACCTATTGAAAATCTCCTGTGTACAATTCTATCTCCGACCTCCAAATCTGTGTGAAGAGTTGTGACACTAACACAATCAGGTAATGCCGTTTCATGCCAAATCCACATTTTTGCGTTTTGCCCTTTTCATTATGAAAGTACTCAAAATCATTTTGTTTCGCGTCGGATAATTATTTCCTTACTTATTAAGTTGATTTTCGTAGAATGTATTGTGAATTAAAAATTCGGAAAAAATCTTTAAAAAATCGACCTTGAAGCTTTTATACTTCCAGACCACATGCCATAAATGTGAGAAATGCCACCTCCCCACCTCCCCACCTCCCCTTCCCACCGACACATCTTCACTTCTTTCGGTATAGCCTATATTCGTATTGGTTTAATATTGGATAGATCAATCTATGTTAGAAATTCAGGAATGGATTCTATTAAGTTTAATTCGATCACACGATTAATGCATTGCGCGCCAACAATACCTAAGTTTAGGGGGGTCAACAGGGGCGAACCTGGCAGGTAATGGACATGAGATGGTTATAATACACTGAAACCGAAAATTTAACGCGATGTTTATAAACAACTATCGGTTACAGCTGACTTGTATATCATTGTGGGTCATCAAATTTGCAATAAGATGATGGGATGTGTTGGATAGAGGGAATTACTTAGTCACCCATGAGCAGAGATTTATTTGCCGAGCAAAGAGGAATCGTTCTGGGTCCGTGTAACACTTGACAATTCGAGCTTTCCATCTCACAAAATTGAAAGTAGAAAGATGGAAAGTTCTACATCGCTCCCGTGTTCGAGCTTTCCGTCTCGCAAAGTTGAAAGCTGAAAGATGGAAAGCTCTATATCTCTCCCGTGTTCGAGCTTTCCATCTCGCAAAATTGAAAGTAGAAAGATGGAAAGCTCAGCATCGCTTCCGTATTCCAGCTTTCCAAAATGAGTTTATGTCATATAGAAATACGAGAGCGATACTTTATTAAAATTGATCTGGTTTCTCCAAAATTACAACATTTGCATTTATCGTACGACAAATGTGTGCGTGTAACCTTGCACAGTTCAATTTTCGTTTTTTTTTTTTTGGTTTCGCAAAATCAAAAACTGAAATTTGACCGTCAATTTTCAGTTTTTCGCTTTCGGTTTCTCAAAATCAAAATTAAAATTTGGCATTCAATTTTGAATTTTCGTTTTTCTTCGCCCAAAAATGAAAATCAAATATTGAAAATTGCTTCGACTTGTCCGTTTTTCAATTTTAACTTTGACTCGTCAATGTTAACTGCGCACGCGCAAGGCTTATGATGTCACTTTCGGTCCGCGGAGTAATATGGGAAGCGCAAATCGGGTTGTATAGGCAGGTTTGGAGCATAATATGTAAAACCAGTAAGGGGAAATATATCGGAGTTTCACAACATTATATATTCCTGGAGGCAGGCATTCGAGCTAGATTATAATAGACCAACTGCGCATTTGCAGAATCGAGTACGTATTTGTGAAGCATTATATGGAGAACAACGAGGTTGATACACATAGGAGTTTCATTAAACCCTAATCATAACCCCCGAAGGAAGTTTCCGAGTCGATGCGTTGAATTAAGCGTTTGACACCCGCACTTAATGCGTTGAATATGAGTTATCTAGGTTTGAGGAAGGGTTGATCAGGTTTTGTGACCTGCCTGTGAAATTTCAATCCTGAGCCGCGCAGCCATATGCCATATACGGATTTCACGGTCCATCACCGCGATGCTTACACTTATTGGTATTACATCTTTGTTGGTGTCTTTATAAGTACTATATTTTAAATCAATAACAAATAGCGGTTGTGTTCATGAATACCGTTCGCTTTTATAGTGTTTTGAACATCTATTTTTAGAAATGAGAAAATCTCATTGCCAATTACAAGCGTCTGGTCCGTCATTCATAATTCAGCCGTCGTCCAATGAGAACAGCGGGATGCCACCTGTCCAGACCGGTCTTGTGCATCTTCACAAATCCAGGGAAATCGTGAATGGTGATTCGAGTGAGTTATTGAGTCGTTGCCTTGAGTCGTTGCCTCAATCTCGAACATTTCATCCCCGAGGTTATTTTGAATTAGCATGTCGGTATCCCAAGCCGGTGGTTTTTGCTTTGACTCTCGATGTCGATTTCAGCCTGACATCAAAGTTATGCCAGCGATGTCACATCTCAAACCGTGCAGTGGATTGGCTTAATGAGCTAGCTGAGTCTGTTCACTAATTGGTTTGATTTAGAGGATACCCCTTGATCCATTTTTATCCAGAACTGCCGTGAGCAACTAACCAAGGCAGTGTATATAGATACCCTAACAAATCGATCGATATACACTGGCTCCCGAGGATGGCCTGGTGGGTCACATGCCTCTCACGCTTCACACCTCGTATACGACACGATTTGCGTTTTCTATTCTAATCTTCGTACCGGAAGTTATATCATAACCCTTCCACGTGCGAACTTAACATTGATACGTCAAAGTTAAAATCAAAAAACGAGGCAATTTTCATTATTTGATTTTCATTTTTGGGCGAAGTAAAACGAAAAACGAAAATTGAAAATTGAATGTCAAAATTCAATTTTTGATTTTGAGAAAACGAAAAACAAAAATTGAAAATTGACGGTCAAATTTCAATTTTTGATTTTGCGAAACCAGAAAAAAAAAAAAAAAAAATTGAACTGTGCAAGGTTACACGCACACATTTGTCGTAAAGGCAAATGTTGTAAGTTTGGAGAAACCAGATCAATTTTAATAAAGCATCGCTCTCGTATTTCTATATGACATAAACTCACTTTGGAAAGCTGGAATACGGAAGCGATGCTGAGCTTTCCCTCTTTCTACTTTCAATTTTGCGAGATGGAAAGCTCGAACACGGGAGCGATGTAGAGCTTTCCATCTTTCAGCTTTCAATTTTGCGAGATGGAAAGCTCGAATACGGGAGCGATGTAGAGCTTTCCATCTTTCTACTTTCAATTTTGTAAGATGGAAAGCTGAATTGTCAAGTGTTACACGGACCGTTCTGTACCCATTTACATGCTCTCGTAAAGAAATAATTGCCGAAGGATGCTCGCTATATAGGTGAAATATTGCTGAACGCGACATTAACCCTTAATTCTCTCTCTCTCTCTCTCCCGTTGACGGATGCTAACCTCGACGATATCAAAACGCGTGTTTTTATCTACGGGGAGGGATATTGGTACTCATCGTTACGAGCACGGAGAAAATGTCTTACAAAGCCACTTCACCGTTATTTTTTAGAACTATCGCTACCATCAAACAGATATGAGCCTTCGCGTTATTTATAACACGTTAGCTAGATCGCGCTGTTTCCACCTTCTATGGGCATATTTCCTTGCAGTAATAGACGTTCATTATTTGTTGGCAGGGAAAAGCTTTCTGTGACAAAAATTACTCAAACAGTTGATCCAGGGCTTGTGGGGATCGTAGTTTATGTGCTGTGAAGGCAATGATTCTTACTAATTGTTTCTGTATTTGTTCACACGGACAATCTTGTTTGTTAAAAGGCAAAACTGTTTCATTAATACGCATTAGCATCTTCAAACAAATATTATAGACGCATGGGAAATTTACTAAAATCTGGGGCTCATCTGCACCAACTGATCTGATGTATGGAAGATAACTGGCAAAGCCTCCCACACCGTTAATAGAGCTCGCATGAACAATCAGAAAAGGCTCGACTGGATATGTTATATACGAATTTATGGCACGGACAGAGTAGTTTATTAAACATACACACTTTTCGTCGAGGATAGCCCTAGAATACCACAAGATTTGCTTTAGCATTACCCACCATTATGTTGATTGGAGATAATTAAGCGCTACATTAAAAGCGTGGTGGAAAACGCTGTCGTCGTATTCAGAAGAGTGAGTGAGTGAGTGAGTGAGTAGGAGTTAACGTCGTTTTCAACATTGTTTCAGTCATATCACGACAGTGCCTACATGTGCCAGAACACGAGAGTGTCCACAGTTCCTATTATTCTGGACACTGATCAGCCCAGCCAGTACAGCACCCGGTCACCCATCCAAGTATGGACCGAGCTCAACGCTGCTTAACTTCGGTGATTCAGAAGAAATGGCTGTGAGGTCCGATGCCGTTTTCCGACGTGTTCAGGAAAATTATACTCCAGAAAGCGTCAGCATATTATTTGCTGTCGTTGTACTAGTTTGAACTAGTTATCATAAGATTTATGGATAACTTCTTAGATTGTGTTATGATGCTTTCGTTGAACAAAGGTATTGCGATTATACACTCGGTTATGAGACAATGGAACAACTCTATCAAGTCTGTCGAATTTGACGTCTGCATTTTGCCAATTTCACTCTCCAGGCTTCATCTAAGACACACTCAAAATAATTATAACGTGTTTACGCAATGCCGTTATCGATGAACTAAAAGTGTGCAACGATGAGACATTAATTTCTCATATTCTGAGTTGAACCTTTTATATTCGACGTAACAGTGGTTACACTGGCGACAGGCTGCGACGACTATAAGAATGGGAGAATCTGGTCAAGATGCATTCTAATACAAGACAGCATTGAGAGAATAAATTTTGTAAATGGAACAACGAGCCTTTGTTTTAAATCACTGATATGCAGCATTCTATTAAACTGGTATGGAGAAAAAAGTAGCTCCGCCGGGCCAAACACTGAATTTGATGAAAGTATTTTCGTTATTTTGGGATTACACTATCTTAGTATAGCACAAATTCTAGTGCTGGAAATTGATCGAGTCCCATACGGGATTCGAACCGGCGACCACCGGAGTAAGGCGGTCCAACCGCCTACATATTCTCATGGGACTCGACCAATGTTCAGCATTAGAATCCTTGCTATATTAAGATAGTTTTATCCCAAATCACTTTTGAATTACAAACATATATCTTCATTGAATTTGATGGCAATGTGATCAGAAGCAATCCTGCTTTGGAATATTTCATTAACCCGAATTGCTGTTGGCAATCGGTGTCTTGTAACGAAATATGTCTACAGCCAGCTGTATTGAGCAAGCCGGCGGAAGTTTCCATTTTCCTTCCGTCTGGTGGAGATGATGTACTATTGGCTCTTAACCGACATATCTTTCAGCCAAGGCACACTTTATAATGATATATTTTTATTCAAGCTATCGGATAGTTTGTGTGATGGCAATACAGTGTATCTATCGAAATGTGTGGTATATTTTTCGCCACATTAAGATGATAATGTAAAAACAAACCATTGGCTGCATTTTGACGCGTTTGTGGAACTTGGATTCGGTTCCTGTCTTGCGGAATCCGTTAGAATTACACATTAAAGGAAATAATAAGGGAGAAGAGGGGGTCTGTGTTAATGGAAGTTGGAGCTGTATACGGGCGTTAAAAACACACCTGCTGGCACGAGCACTGACAAATGGCGATGGCCAAGGGGCTTAGTCAGATCATCTTAGAAAATTGCAGCCGTTACATGAATATGCGACCGTGGAATTCCGTCTGCTCTCAAAATCTCTAAATCGGATGACAGTGGATTATTATATTATAGCGCGATCATTGATGACTGCCTGTTTTGATAGCCTTTCTTGCAAGGGTTTGACTGAAGACTCACTGACATGCTATTATTTTCACCTCTCCTGACACCGAACAAAATGGTAGACTATTGAAAATCACCAATGTAGAATTCTAACCCCAGCCCTCCATATCTGTGTAGAGAATAGAGACAATACCATCCTCAGATAATGTAATTGGATGATATAGCTTCTTCATGAATGGTATACGCATCATATACGTATAAGATTGTTCGAACGCCCACTTCCGGTCTCTTCTGTTACTTAGATTGAAGTCGTTGGATATTTCCTGCACGATTGGAGCATAAGTCACTCTGATAAGCGATAATCTAAATTATCCTGCAATGAAATAATTATAGTGCAAACTAGAAAGAGTTTCGTTTTTAAGACTTGAGACGCTAGGATGGCGATTCTTCCTAGTTTATCAAACAGACGTTATCGAAAATGTCTACAACAGTAGATGTATTCAAATGTTAATGGAAAAAAATAAAGAAAGCGTAGCGAACGTGACCAGCCCTGTCCCAGTTCTGTTTTTGCTTCGGCATCTATGTCAGATGATGTTACCTTCACGATACCTTCATGCTGAACAGAATAGTGTGATTTTGTCCTCCGCATTTTATTTGCTGAAGTATTAACGTTAACTGTACTTTACTTCCAATTCAATGAATTATACAAATGAATGCAAAGTATATCGGTAAGTTTTAATCTTTGACGTTGAGCTTCTGTTAGATAAGGGCCTTCGTAAACTGTTCCCAATGTGCTATGTTCCAGTGTGTAGAAGACGTCATGGTTTTTCCAAATGGTTTGCCGATTGTCTGGGAATCTTGACCTGATTGACTCTGATATCCTTTGCAACGTAGGCGCTTTTTTCGACTTAATTCTATACACTAACGGAATATACAAAGCAGATGTGCTGCCATGCATGAAGTGGTTCGGATGAACGGCGCGTGAGCGTACGACCTCGAAAGTTCGATGAAATGATTCCTACATGTATATCAACTCTACCATATCAGTCAAGATCTGACATGCCTGATGCAGGTTTCTGGTCCGGCCTTTATCCAATCGTTAAACAAAAATGGAATGGCTGTTCCTATTAGTCTAGTCTGAATTTGTGGCAGAACGTCTGCATTGGCCAGTTGTACCTATATCGGAAATTAACGATTATTGGACGTATAGTGTCTCTCCAAAGTTATTTGAAAGACGATACGGTGGCGTTGCCCTTAATTGGCGGAGTCATTTGTGCGTCTAGCCGGTGAAGTGGAGATATAAGATCGTTTGCTTCCTTGTCCGTCGTCTTATCTGTTTGTACGTGGGAGAATTCATTCCAAGATTTACTGCTGTGTGACATCTAATCGTCACAAGCATTTCTAGAAAAACGTGAGTATCTGTTTGATCATCAAAGTCGTATTCAGAAAAATATGTAGAATATCGGTTATTTCAATTAATATTTTGCTAATAATTTGGTATCAGCAAACGACACTAATTGTCCACTCTGGCTGAGCAGTTGCGTCTTATTTGTTAAAAAACTGATAAGCAAATGTACTGACAGGATCAGCCGTATTAATTTCTCAAAATGGCCCAATAAACAATGATCAATTCTCTTTATTGTTATATTATAACGTTAAACTCCGGATTCAGGATTTGCTTTAACCCATGTTGAAAAGTGGTTGATGCATTGCACAATGTCTCCGAAACGACGAATTAAAGAAAAGCCGATACACTCCCATCATAATTGCATAATTTAGGCGTGATGTTTGACAGATAAATGTATGTTTGAAATTCAAGAATGGATTCTAATCACTTTATTTCGATCACACGATCAGTGTAAACCGCGAGAACAATACCGACTAACTTGAGGTCACCCGGGCGCAGATATTTATTTCCTGAGCAAAGTGGAATCGTCCTGTAATCACATACATGCTCTGGTAACGCAATAATTGCTGAAGGATGCTAAACTCGACGATGTCAAAGAGAGTGTTTTTTTTGTCTATGGGAGGGATATTGGTACTGCTCTATACGAGCACGGAGAAAATGTCCTTCGAAACCACTTCACCAGTACCCTTTAGAACTATCGCTGCCGTCAAATAGATATGAGTTTCCGCGCTATTTGAAACACGTTAGCGCTGCTTTCGCCCCCATGGACATATTTCCGTTCATTATTTCTTGGGAGGGAAATGCTTTCTGTAACAAAAATTACTAAAGTGGTTGATCGAAGGCCCATGGGGAGAGCAGTTTGTGTTCTGTGAAGGCAAAAATTCTTACTATAGTTTCTGTATTTGTTCACACGGACAATCTTATTTGTTAAAAGGGAAAACGGTTCCAATAATACGCATTAGCAGCTTCATCCAACTATTATATAGACGCGTGAGAAATTTAGTTCGTTCTGGGGCTTATCAGTACAAAATAATCTCATATATTCCAACTAATTGGCAAAGCCTCCCATGCCGTTAATAGAGCTCGCATGAACAGTCAGGAAAAGTTCGTCTGGAATTTTGAGATTTTTTGTGACAACACCTAATCGCCACAAGCATTTATAGAAAAATGTGAGTATCTGTTTAATCGTCAAAGTCGTATTTCGAAAAAACGATGAGTCTTCTCTTTATAACTTGATGTCAGCAAACAAAATTAATTCTCCAATCTGGCTGAGCAGATTTTCTATTTCGTCCATTGCAAAGAAATACGGAATCAAACGATCTTTCTTTTCTTTGAGATGAAGGTGCATACCCAGCACTTCGACATAACGTCAAATATACCGATAAGCAAATGTACCGACACAGGTTCTACATTAAGAATTTTTCAAAATCGCCAAATGAGCAGTGATAAGCTGATCTTTAACGTTATGTTATAAATAACTTCTTATTCAGAATTCACGTTAATCCTACGAGGCCTGAAGAGGAAGAGTTCATGTCTTGTACAATATATCTCCAAACCGACGATTTAATAAAAGTCTATACACTCCACAACCGTTGTCAACCGTTGTGATTATCACAAAAACTAAATGGGAATATGGAAGAGGTCGACCGACCTTTATATGTTCCGTTAAATAGCTTTACTCTATCTTTCATAGCTTTCGGTAAATTCTTATTTGTTCACAAAATCATGTCAATTCATCTCCATAGCATTTACCTAAACATTTGCTGGACATTTACCAATATTTTATAGAAGATATCTTTGCTATATGGTAACACGGGCGATTAAAAGTTAGATATACGGCACCGGTATTATAATCCAGTAAGATCCAAGATATATCGTATGCGTTGCTCACTTAGTAGCATTTGTTTCTGTACATTCTACTAACCAAACACGGAATTACTACAGCAAATTATTATACATGACCTTACTATCAAGGTGTTCATCCAAGTCGCAAATTTGAAGGCAAATGCCAAATGACAAATTGTGTAAGTTTTAAAGCATGTGTCAGTCATTCAGTCCGAGTGTGACTGATGTTTGTCAAACTTACATTCGGTGTGGGTTTCCAGCATTCTCATATAAGGTTGGTGAAGTTAGACTTCAGTTCACAGTTCACAGTAATAAGTCATATAGACTTGTTTTTGCTACATACATAGATGACAATAATAGTTAGATACTTCATGTAGGGGGCTATTGTCTGAGTTTTTGTTCAGCTGAAAAGGCTCAAGTCTAGACATATATTTGTCCCCAGCCTTGGCAATTGTATGCATTGTCTCGTGAGAATTACATGGTGTATAAACACAATGGTATGTGGTGATTGGATGAACAGCAAGATGAAACAGTATATACAACATAGACAATGTATTTGGATCCTGTTGTTCGAAACAGTTGACCACCAATTGGAATGTCAAGCTGGAACAAAATGGAAACTGCCCAAGAATAGATTGCCCAGATCTCCTATTACTTACTAATGATCAGCAATTCAAGTTCCCTCCATACCAATCACCAAATCAGTTCCTGCTTATTCGACAAAGATATTTTGACGATGTTTCTATTATCTGGCAATTACAAGTTAGTAATACGGTAACTATGTGTTCAGGAAAGTTGTATTCAGAAAGCGTCAGCGTATTTGCTGTCATTGTACTAGTTATTTATGGTTGCATCCTGATCTAAGACACATCACTAAGAGAATGAATTTAAAAATGGCACCACTAACCTCTGTTTTAAAATACTGATATGCACTATTATATTAAACTGTTATGGAGGAAAAAGCAGCCCAAAGGACAGACATTAAATTTGATAACAATGTGGTAAGACACAATATTGCTTTGGAAGATTTTTGTAACCCGAATTGCTGTAGAATCTCTGTGTCTTGTAACGAAATACTTCAACTTCCATTCTGTATTAAAACAAGGCGACGGGATTTTCCGTTTTCCTTCCGTCCGGTGGAGATGATGCACTACGGGCTCTTAACCGACATGTCTTCCAATCAAGTCAGACTGCGTACAGCAATGTGTTTTTAATTCAAGTTATCGGGTAGTTTGTGTGATGGCAATGCGGGGTATCTATAGATGAATGTGTGGTATTATATCCGCCACATTAAGGGGATAATGTAATAACAAACCGTTGAGTAGATTTTGACGCGTTTGTTCGGCTTGGATTCGGTGTGTGTCTTGTGGAATCCGTAGGAACACATTAGAGGATATAATAAGGGAGAAGAGGAAGCCTGTGTTGATGGAAGTTGGAGCCGTATACGGGCGTTCAAAACACACCTGCTGTCAGTAGCGCTGACAAGTAGTGATGGCCATAGGGCTTAGCCAGATCATCTTAGAAAATTGCAGCCGTCACATGAATATGCGGCTATGGAATCCCGTCTGCTCTCATAATCTCTACACCGGCTGATATTGGATTATTATATTATACGGCGACCATTGATGAATGCCTGTTGTGATAGCCTTTCTTGCGAGTATGACTGAACGCTCATTGACTCTCCTGACACCGAACAATACAGTAGACCTATTGAAAATCTCCTCTGTACAATTCTATCTCCGACCTCCATATCTGTGTGAAGAGTTATGACACTAACACAATCAGGTAATGCCGTTTCATGCCAAATCCACATTTCCTCACTAAAACGTTTATCAGACCAAACCGATTGCCTTGATCCGCCGAATGTGAAGGTTCGCATTGGATTTAGCATCTTCATCATTGGTATATGCAAACTATACGTATCCGACTGATCGAAGCGCTCACTGTTACTTGGATTCAAGTGGTTCGAAATTCCCAGCATGACTGGAGCATCACTAAATAACCCTTCAATAAAATAATTATAAGGTAAACTAGACAGACTTCCGCTTTTAAGACATGGGACTCTAGGATAGCAATCCTTGCTAGTTTGCAAAACAGGTGTTATTGAAAATGTTTGCAACATTTGACAGTAGATGTATCCAAATGTTAATGGGAAAAATTAAAATGTCACGAACATAACCAGCCCTGCGCTAGTTCTGTTCTTGCTTCGTCATCTATGCCAGATGATGTTACCGTCGCGATACCTTAATGCTGGACAGAACAGTATGATTTTGTCCTCTAGGTTTATTTGCTGAAATATTAACATTAAGTGCACTTCAATTCAATGCGTTATACAAATATAAGTATTCTGGTAAGTTTTTGTCATTGACGTTGAGCTTTCGTTAGGTAGGGGAATTCTTCCCGGAGTCGGGCCCGAGTATGTAGAAGACGTCATGGCTTTTCCAATTGGTTTGGTGGCCCTCTGGGAATTGTGACCTGATTGATTCTTATATGCTTTGCAGCGGAGGCGTTTCTTCCGATTGGATCTTTTACAGGTAACGGAAGAGACCTGTTAAAAGTGCATAGAGCATTATCATTAATAGAGGGTTATTTATCTTACATTTCCTGGTGTCATATATAAGGGGTGTATCTCCTGAATGCGGAGTTTCACATTGGAACACTATCGGAATATACAAATCAGTAGTGTGGCCATAAAGTGATTCGGATGAATGACGCCTGAGCGAACGTTCGATAAAAATATTTCCTATGTCAACTCTACCATATCAATCAAGATCTGACGTTCCCGATACAGGTTTCTCGTCCGGTCTTTCATCCAGTCTTTAAACAAAACGGTAGCGGTTGTTCCTATTAGTCTAGTTTCAACTGGTGGCACATGTTGGTCATTTGTACCTGTATCAGACATTAACCATTATTCGCCGCAAAGTGCCTGTCCAAAGTTACTTGAAAGACGAAAAGGCGACTTTGCTCTTAAGTTGAGGAGTCAGTTGTGCGTCTAGCCGGTGAATTGGAAATATCACAGCACAGTTTTCATGTCCGTCGTCTTGTCTGTTTGCAAGTGAGAGATTTTTTGTGACAATACCTACTCGCCACAAGCATTTATAGAAAATTGTGAGTATCTGTTTAATCGTCAAAGTCGTATTTCGAAAAAAACGTGTAGAATATCAGTTGTTTTAATTAATCTTCTCTTTATAATTTGACTTCAGCAAACAAAATTAATTCTCCAATCTGGCTGAACAGATTTTCTATTTCGTCCATTCCAAAGAAATCCGGAACCAAACGATCTTTCTTTTCTTTGAGATGAAGGTGCATACCCCGCACTTCGACATAACGTCAAATATACCGATAAGCAAATGTACCGACACAGATTCTGCATTAAGAATTTTTCAAAATCTCCAAATGAGAAGTGATAAGCTGATCTTTAACGTTATGTTATAAATAACTTCTTATTCAGGATTCACGTTAATCCTACGAGGCGTGAAGAGGAAGAGTTCATGTCTCCAAACCGACGATTTAATAAAATTCTATACACTTCATAACCCATCATATTTGCGTCATATTGAGCATATTTTTCCATTTCCCCCTCAGCGAAGAATCATGGGTGAATTGAAAATGACGGTCATCTGTGTGGCGAAAAAACTTGCTTTCTCTGAATTTTGTCTTCAAACTTTTTGCCCTTTTCATTATGAAAGTACTAAAAATCATTTTGTTTCGCATCGGATAATTATTTCCTTATTCATTAAGATGATTTTCGTAGAAAATATTGTGAATAAAAAATTCGGAAAAATTCTCAAAAAAAATCGACCTCGAAGCTTTGATACTTTCAAACCACATGCCATAAATGTGAGAAATGCCACCTCCCCACCTCCCCTCCCCACCTCCCCTTCCCACCGCCACATCTTCACTTGTTTCGGTACAGCCTATATTCGTATTGGTTTGATATTGGATAGATCAATCTATGTTAGAAATTCAGGAATGGATTCTAATAAGCTTAATTCGATCACACGATTAATGCATTGCGCGCGAACAATACCTAACTTTAGGGGGTCAACAGGGTCGAACCTGACAGGTAATGGACATGAGATGGTTATAATGAGCCACATCGTAATTCCAGGAGTAACGCATATTACAGCATATTCATGCCAGGCACGAGACTGAAGGGCAAGTTCACGCACATGCGTTTTTTCACGAGAGCCAGCAACGCCGCCATCTCGGGAAGGTTACTTGCATTAAAATGCTAAAATTATTCTAACAACATTTATTGTGCAAATTTCTTGAACTGTTGAACCGGCACTTAGACAAATACCCTGGCGTTGCTGGCTCTCGTGAAAAAACGCATGTGCGCGAACCTGTCCTTCAGTCTCGCAACAGGCATGAATATGGGGTAATATGCGGTACTTCTGGGATTACAATGCGGCTTATACACTGAAGCCGGAAATTTAACGCGATGCCAGTTATCGGTTATAGCTGCTGTGTAAGTCATTGTGGGTCTTCAAATGTGCAATAAGATTGTGGGATGTGTTGAATTGATGGAATTACTTAATCATCCATGAGCAGATATTCATTTGCCAAACAGTAATCGTTCTGTACCTATTTACATGCTCTGGTAACGCAATAATTGCTGAAGGATGCTGAACTCGACGATGTCAAACGGAGTGTTTTTGTCTGCAGGAGGGTACCGCTCGTTACGAGCACGGAGAAAATGTTCTTCTGGACCACATCACCGTAACCCGTTAGAACCATTCCTGCCATCAAAGAGATAGGAGCCTCTCCGTTATTTAAAAACGTCAGCGAAAATCGCACTGTTTCAACACTCCATGTGGACATACTTCCTTGCAGTAATAGACGTTCTTTCTGTGACAAAAAATACTAAAGCAGTTGATCGAGGGCTTGTGAGGATAGTAGTATAATAAGGGAGAAGAGGAAGCCTGTGTTGATGGAAGTTGGAGCGGTATTCGGGCGTTAAACACACACCTGCTGTCACTAGCACTGACAAATGGCGATGGCCAGAGGGCTTAGTCAGATCATCTTATAAAACTTGCAACCGTCACATGAATATGCGGCCGTGGAATCCCGTCTGCTCTCAAAATCTCTAAATTGGATGACAGTGGATTATTATATTATAGTGCGATCATTGATGACTGCCTGTTTTGATAGCCTTTCTTGGAGGGGTCTGATTGAACACCCATTGACATACTATTATTTTCACCCCTTCTGGCACCAAACAATTAAGTATGCTATTGAAAACCACCACTGTAGAATTCTAACCTCATTCCTCCATATCTGTGAGAGAATCGAGACAATACCATCCTCAGATAATGTAATTGGATGATATAGCTTCTTCATGAATGGCATATGCATCCTTATACATATCAACCTGATCGAACGCCCACTTCCGCCCTCTTCTGTACTTTGATTGAAGTCGTCGGTAATTCCCAGCACGATTGAAGCATAAGTCACCCTGACAAGCGATAATCTAAATAACCTTTCAATGAAATAATTATAGGACAAACTACAAAGATTTCCTTCTCTAGGATAGCGATCCTCCCTATTCTGCCAAACAGGCGTTATCGAAAATGTCTGCAACATTTGTGAATAGATGTATCCAAAAGTTAATAGGAGAAAATAAAGTGTAACGAACGTACCCAGCTCTGCCCAATTTCTGTTTTTGCGTCGTCATCTATGCCAGATGATGTTACCTTCGCGATACCTTCATGCTGAACAGAAAAGTATGATTTTGTCCTCTGCGTTTTATTTGCTGAAGTAATAACGTTAACTGTACTTTACTTCCAATTCAATGAATTATACAAATGAATGCGAAGTAACCGGTAAGTTTTAATCTTTGACGTTGAGCTTCCGTTAGATAAGGGCCTTCGCGAATCGTTCCCAATGTGTTATGTTCCAGTGTGTAGAAGACGTCATGGTTTCTCCAAATGGTTTGCCGACTGTCTGGGAATGTTCACCTGATTGACTCTGATATCCTTTGCAACGTTGGCGCTTATTCCGACTTAATTCTATGCACTATCGGAATATACAAATCAGATGTGTTGCCATGCACGAAGTGGTTCGGATGAACGACGCGTGAGCGTACAACCTCGAAAGTTCGATAAAATGATTCCTACATGTATGTCAACTCTACCAAATCAGTCAAGATCTGACGTGCTGATGCAGGTTTCTGGTCCGGCCTCTCGTCGACTGTATGACAAAAGAGATGATTACAATTTCGACATCGTAAACTATCCCTTTCTGGACAGTAATATTCCAGTGGGACCTGCATATGGCGTATACATATCTCGCCTAGTAGCATTTGCTAGATCCTGTGTTAATTGTGACGATTTCAATCAACGTCACAAAACATTGTTGCAGAAACTTATAAAACAGGGCTATTCCTCCAAGCGCCTCCACCCAAAGTTTCTCAAATTTGGCGATACATATCGCATGCTGATAGCAAAATACGAACGTAGCGTGCAAGATCTATGGCGTTACGTTTCGTAACTTGTGTCTAATTCCGCTTAACCCGGGGCTAGGGGCCGTATGAACCCATGTACTTCAAGATCCTCATGGTGCCATATGAACAGTCACAATCAAAGCGTGACTGAGATACACCATTCTCTAGATAACGACTTTACAACGAATACTATGGATTAAGAATACTGATCAGCGATACGGATTTTATATTTTTGGAACATCATAATGTCTTGTCGGCATCATTGAAAACTGTTGACCGCTTCTCACTTGCAGGAAACTAGCCTATGTTTATGTATACTATGATTGTCTTTTTGAATTTGGTGCTAAAACTGTTATATGGATATGGAATAGGTCTTTGGATTATGGACGCGGATATTCTGTAATGGACGACGGCTGAATTATGAATGACGGACTAGACGCTTGTATTTTTATCCAATCGTTAAACAAAAAGGGAGTGAATTTTCCTATTAGTCTAGTCTGAATTTGTGGCACAACGTCTGCATTGGCCAGTTGTACCTATATCGGAAATTAACGATTATTCGACGAAAAGTGTCTCTCCAAAGTTATTTGAAAGACGATACAGTGACGTTGCCCTTAATTTGAGGAGTCATTTGTGCGTCTAGCCGGTGAAGTGGAGATATAAAATGGTTTGTTTCCTTGTCCGTCATCTTATCTGCTTGGACGTGGGAGAACTCATTCCAAGATTTACTGTTGTGTGACAACACCTAATCGTCACATGCATTTATAAGAAAATGTGAGTATCTGTTTGATCTTCACAAAGTCGTATTCCGAAAAAATGTGCAGAATATCGGTTATTTCAACTAATATTTTGCTAATAATTTGATATCAGCAAACGGCACTAATTGTCCACTCTGGCTGAGCAGTTGCGTCTTATTTGTTTCCATTCAAAAGAAATCAGGAATCAAACGATTGCTCTTTTGTGTCAGTTGTGGGTGTATCCCCCACAAATCTTCTAAAATAGTGATAAGGAAATCTACCGACAGAATCAGCCTTATTAATTTTTCAAAATGGCCCACGCTCTTCGTTAACGTTATATTATAACGTTAAAGTTAAACTCCGGATTCAGTATTCGCTTTAACCCATGGGGAAAAGTGGTTGATGCCTTGCACAATATATCCGAAACGACGAATTAAAGAAAAGCCGTTACACTTCATAGCCTTATAGCCCATCATAATTGCATCATTTATGTCTGATGTTTGACAGTATGTATGTACGTATTTTAATATGTTAGAAATTCAAGAATGGATTCCGGTCATTTTATTTCGATCACACGATCAGTTTAAAGCGCGCGAGCAATACCTACTAACTTTAGGAGGTCAGCCGGGCGCAGATATTTATTTGCCGAGCAAAGAGGAATCGTCCTGTAATCATATACATGCACTGGTAACGCAATAATTGCTGAAGGATGCTAAACTCGACGTCAAAGAGAGTGTTTTTTTTTTGTCTACGGGAGGGATATTGGTACTGCTCTAAACGAGAACGGAGAAAATGTCCTCCAAAGCCACTTCGCAGTTACCCTTTAGAACTATCGCTGCCATCAAATAGATATGAGTTTCCGCGTTATTTGAAACACGTTAGCGAGATCGCGCTGTTTCCACCCCCATGAACATATATCCGTTCATTATTTGTTGGCAGGGAAATGCTTTCTGTAACAAAAATTATTAAAGTGGTTGATCGGAGGCCCATTGGGAGAGCAGTTTGTGTTCTGTGAAGGCAATAATTCTTACTATAGTTTCTGTATTTGTTCACACGGACAATCTTATTTGTTAAAAGGAAAAACGGTTTCAATAATACGAATTAGCAGCTTCATCTAACTATTATATAGAAGCGTGAAAATTTTAGTTAGTTTTGGGGCTTATCAGTACCGACTGATCTGATATATGCAAGCTAATTGGCAAAGCCTCCCATGCCGTTAATAGAGCTCGCATGAACAGTCAGTAAAAGTTAGACTGGATATATTTAACTTATTTATGCGAATTTATGGCACGGACACAGAGGTTTATTATACACAAACACTTTTTGTCAAGGATAACTCCAGAATAGCACAAGATTTGCTTTAGCACTAACCACCATTAACTTGATTGGAGATAATTAAGGGAGGTGTTCTGTGATTCGATTGCAATAATTTTCACCTATTGAAAGCAACTCAGCATTCACCAAAATATCAAAAATGCGAAAATATGCCAATATACTACATTATTATAAAACTTCATTGGGCTAGATCTGAAACGTTCATCAATGGAACGTTTCCTATTTCACACAGACGGTAAACAAACCGGTGATTATCACACGAACTAAATGGTAATGTGGAAGAGCTCGATCGACATTTACATGTTGCTTTCAATAGCTTAATTGTATCTTTCATAGCTTTCGGTAAATTCTTGTTTGTTCACAAAATCATGTCAAGTCATCTTCATAGCATTTACCCAAACATTTCCTGGACATTTACCAATATTTTATAGATGATATCTTTGCTATATGATAACACAGGCGATTAAAAGTTAGACATACGGAACCGGTATTATAATTCAGGAAGATCCAAGATATATCCTATGCGTTTGTTTGTGTCTGTACATTCTACTCACCAAATACGGAATTACTACACCAAATTATTAGACATGACCTTAATATCAAGGTGTTCATTCAAGTCGCAAATTTGAAGGCAAATGCTAAATGACAAATTGCGTAAGTTTTAAAGCATGTGTCAGCCATTCAGTACGAGAGTGACTGATGTATGTCAAACTAACATTCGATGTGGGTTTCCATCATTCTCATATAAGGTGGGTGAAGTTAGACTTCAGTTCACAGTAATAGGTCATATAGACTTGTTTTTGCTACATACATGGATGACAATAGTAGGTAGATAATTTATGTAGGAAGCTATTGTCTGAGATTTTGTGCAGCTGAAAAGGCTCAAGTCTAGACATATTTTTGTCCCCAGACTTGGCTATTGTATGCATTGTCTCGTGAGAATTACATGGTGTATGAACCCAATGGTATGTGGTGATTGGATGAACAGCAAGATGAAACAGTATATACAACAAAGTATTTGGATCCTTTTGTTCGAAACAGTTGACCACCAATTGGAATTTCAAGACTGGAACAAAATGGAAACAGCCCAAAGATAGATTGCCCAGATCTCCTATTACTTACTAATGATCAGCAATTCAAGTTCCCTCCATACCAATCACCAAATCAGTTCCTCCTTATTCGGCAAAGATATTTTGACGATATTTCTGTTATCTGGCAATTACAAGTTAGTAATACGGTAACTATGTGTTCAGGAAAGTTGTATTCAGAAAGCGTCAGCACATTTTTGCTGCCATTGTGCTAGTTTTCAAACGAGTTATTTATGGTTGCATCCTGATCTGAGACACATCACTAAGAGAACGAATTTACGCATGGCATCACTGTTTTAAAACACTGATATGCAGCATTATATTAAACTGTTATGGAAAAAAGCAGCCCAAAGGACAAACATTAAATTTGATGACAATGTGACAAGAAACAACCTTGCTTTGGAAGATTTAAGTAACCCGAATTGCTGTAGGTTCTCTGTCTTGTAACGAACGACTTCAACACCCAATTCGTATTAAAACAAGGCGACGGGATTTTCCATTTTCATTCAGTCCGGTGGAGATGATGTACTACGGGCTCTTAACCGACATTTCTTTCAATCAAGGCAGACTGCGTACAGCAATGTTTTTTATAAATTCAAGTTATCGGGTAGATTGTGTGATGGCAATAGACTGAATCTATAGCTGAATGCGTGATATTTTTTCCGCCACATTGAGAGGATAATGTAATAACAAACCATTGAGTACATTTTGAGGCGTTTGTGGGGCTTGGATTCGGTGTCTGTCTTCTGGAATCCGTAAGAAGGACACATTAGAGGAAATAATAAGGGAGAAGGGGAAGCCTGTATTGATGGAAGTTGGAGCGGTATACGGGCGTTCAAAACACACCTGCTGTCACGAGCAACAGACAAGTGGCGATGGCCAGAGGGCTTAGCCAGATCATCTTAGAAA
Source organism: Hanleya hanleyi (assembly GCA_036873755.1). NCBI lineage: Eukaryota > Metazoa > Mollusca > Polyplacophora > Lepidopleurida > Hanleyidae > Hanleya > Hanleya hanleyi. Next base: position 68,584 of record JAVTVY010032291.1, read on the forward strand.
ATTGCAGCCGTCACATGAATGTGCAGCTATGGAATCCCGTCTTCTCTCATAATCTCTACACCAGCTGATAGTGGATTATTATATTTACGGCGATCATTGATGAATGCCTGTTGTGATAGCCTTTCTTGGAAGGGTTTGATTGAACGCCCATTGACATTCTATTATTTTCATCTCTCCTGACACCGAACAATATAGTAGGCCTGTTGAAAACTTCTCTGTACAATTCTTACCCCGACCTTCATATCTCTGTAGAGAGTCGTGACAATAACATAGTCAATTAATGCCGTTTCATACCAAATCAACATTTCCTTACTGAAACGTTTGCCAGGTATGAAACCGATTGCCTTGAAGCGCTGAATGTGGAGTTTCGCATTGGATTTTGCTTCTTCAGCATTGGTATATGCACCCTATACATTTCGGACTCATCGAAACGGTCACTTCCGACCTCGTCTGTTACTTGGATTCAAGTCGTTGGAAATTCTCAGCACGACTGGAGCATAAGTCACCCTGACAAGTGATAATCTAAATAACCCTTCGATGAAATAATTATAGGGCAAACTATAGAAAGATTATCGCTTCTAAGGCATGAGACGCTAGGATAACGATCCTTCCTAATTTGCCAAACAGGCATTATCGAAAATGTCTGCAACATTTGAAAGTAGATGTATCCGAATGTTAATGGGGAAAAAATTTAAAAAAAAGGTGTAACGAACATAACCAGCCCTGCCCCAGTTCTGTTTTTGCTTCGGCGTCTATGCCAGATGATGTTACCTTCGCGATACCTTAATGCTGGACAGAACAGTATGATTTTGTCATCTGGGCTTATTTGCTGAAATATGAACATTTACTTCAATTCAATGCGTTATACAAATATAAGCATTCTGGTAAGTTTTCTATCTTTGACGTTGAGCTTCCGTTAGGTAGGGGCATTCGTAAACTGTTCCCGGAGCCGTACCGGAGTGTGTAGATGACGTCATGTTTTTTCCAGTTGGTTTGTTGGCTGTCTGGGAATTTTGACCTGATTGACTATTATATGATTTGCATTGTAGGCGTTTCTTCCGACTAGATCTTTTAAAGGTAACGGAAAAGGCGAGTTAAAAGTACATAGAGCAAATGAACGAAGAACCAAGGGGTTATTTGTCTTACATTTCCTGGTGAGATGTGTAAGGGATATATCTCCTGACTTAGTTCTATACACTATCGGAATATAAAAATCAGTAGTGTGGCCATGAAATGGTTCGGATGAATGGCGCCTGAGCGCACAACTTCGAAAGTCCAATAAAATACTTCCTTTGTCAACTCTACCATATCAATCAAGATCTGACGTGCCTGATGCATGTTTTTAGTCCGGCCTTTCATCCAATCGGAGTGGTTGTTCCTAGCAGTTTAGTCTCAACTGGTGGCGCAACGTCTGCTTTGGATATTTGTACCTGTATCAGACATTAACCATTATTCGGCTTAAAGTGTCTCTCCAAAGTTACTTAAATGACGATAAGGCGACGTTGCTCTTTAAGTTGAGGAGTCATTTGTGCGTCTAACCGATGAAGTGGAGATATCAGGGCGTGTGTTCCCATGTCCGTCGTCTTATCGATTTGTACGTGAGAGAGTACATTCCAAGATTTACTGCTGTGTGACAACACCTAATCGCCACAAACATTTATAGAAAAATGTGAATATATCTTTAATCATCCAAGCCATATTCCGAAAAAAAACGTCTAATAATTTGATATCAAGAAACGACACTAATTGTCCAATCTGGCTGAGAAGTTTGTATCTTTTGTCCATTAATTCAAACGAAATCAGGAAACAAGCGACTGTTCTTTTATTACAGTTGTAGTTGTATCCCCCACGTCAACAAATAATGATAAGCACATGTACCGACAGGATCAGCCCTTTTAATTTTTCAAAATCGCCCAATCAGCAATGAACCGCTCCTCTTTAACGTCATATTATAAATAACTCCTGATTCAGGCTTCGCTCCATGGAGAAAAGAGGTTCATGCCTTGTACAATATCTCCGAAACGAGGATACACTCCATAACCTTTTAGCTCTTCATATTGGCGTCATTTTGAGCATATCTTCACGCTTCTCTGAGCAAAGGATCATGGGTGAATTAAAAATGTCGCCCATCTGTGTTTGGCAAAACAATTGCGTTTACTATTTTTTTCTTCAAACTCTTTGCGTTTTCATTGTGAAAGCGCTTAATGTTATTTTATTGATGTGAAAATATGCCATTAGACTACATTACTATAAAACTTCAGTGGGTCAAATCTGAAGTGATCATCAATGGGTCGTTTCCTATTTCACACAGACGATGAAGCAACCTGTGATTATTACAAAAATTATATGGCAATACGGGAGAGATCGTCCGATATTTATATGATGCGTTTAATAGCTTCATTGCATCTTTCATATCTTTCGGCAAATTCTTACTTGTTCACAAAGTCAAGCCAAGTCATCTCTATAACATTTACCAAATCATTTCCTGGACATTCACCAATGTTTTATAGATGATATATTTGCAAATGTCAAATGATTAAGACAAATGACGTAAGTTTTGAAGCATGTGTCGGCCATTCAGTCTTGAACGTAGATTTCTATAGTTTGTGGTGTTCGGAGGAAAAGCAAAATGAAAAAGTATATACAATAAAGACAACGTCATTGGATCGTGTTGTACGATGGAGCTGACTCCATGACAATCACCAAATCAGTTCCTTCTTAATCACCACAGATATTTTAACGATATTTCTATTATCAGACAGCAGAGGCGATTACGAGTTAGTAATACGGTAACTGTGTGTCCTTGAACGTTATATTCCAGATAGGGTCAGCATATTTTTGCTGTCCTTGTACTAGTAATCAACGAGGTTTTTTTCTTCTTTTTTTTAATGGTTGAATTTATTATCGCATATATGTGCATGGATATTATACAGACATTTTTATTTAGGAACAATACGAAAAAGTAAATGAATACCGGTACATAAATAAATGGCGTGAATGTACAGTTATATTTGTTATGTTATTGTATATATTATGAATATGTTCTTCCCTTTCCGTATATTAATATTTTAGTATTTTTTAAATTAATTATCTTAATGCTATCATATAGAAACTTCTTGTATATACAAAAGCTTATCCAACTGTATGTATACATGTACATATAGTTTGTACATGCACACACATGCGAATACATATGTACGCTTGCAACACATACACACATATTTTATATATATATATATATACATTTATATACTTATTTTTGGAAGTTACCATACTATAATACAGATTAGCTTTTTTGTGCAAGCACAGTATGTTACAAGCAGGAAAAACGAACTGACAGACAGTTCATAGACAGATAAACTACACACACAAAAAAGCAAAAATAACTACAGAATTCATTTTTTTCAGTAAAATTAAGTTCCCCAGATTGGACGCCCCAGCATTTGTCACAATGACACTTGGCGTTGCGTTATTGCCTAGTTAAGACGACAGAGTACCTCAGATGACCCCGAGTTATTATGCCCCCCCTCTAACTAGAGGGGGGGCATATAGCGATCGCTTTGTCCGTCCGTCTGTCTGTCTGTCCGTCTGTCCGTCTGTCCGTCCGAATTTATTGTCCGAGCAATATCTCGGTTAATATGTGATGGACAGGATTGAAACTTGCACGGAATGTGGCTAGTGCCTCGTAGATGTGCAGCGTTGAGTTTTTTCCGAGTTCCGGTATAATTTTCAAGAGTTATGGCCCTTTTTCTGAAATCTCTGTGAATGGGACTTGTCCGGGCTGGATCTTGGTTAATATTGTATGGACAAGTATGAAATTTGCATGATATGTGGTCAGTGCCCCACAGTTGTGCAGCGTAAAGGTTCTTCACGTTTCGCTTATATTTTCAAGAGTTATGGCCCTTTGTTCCTGAATTCTTCGTGAATTGGGACTTGTCCGGGCTGGATCTCGGTTAATATTGTATGGACAATTATGAAATTTGCAGGATATGTTGTCAGTGCCCTGTAGTTGTGGAGCGTGAAGTTTCTCCGCGTTTCGCATATATTTTCAAGAGTTATGGCCCTTTTTTCTTCAAATTTGTGTGAATTGGGACTTGTCCGGGCTGGATCTCGGTTAATATTGTATGGACATTTCGCGTATATTTTCAACAGTTATGGCCCTTTTTTCTTCAAATCTTTGAGACTTGTAGGGCTGGATCTCGGTTAATATTGTATGGACAAGTATGAAATTTGCATGATATGTGGTCAGTGACCCATTGGTGTGCAGCGTGAAGTTTCTCTGCTTTCGGTTATATTTTCAAGAGTTATGGCCCTTTGTTTATCAAAACTAAAGTGAATGGGATATATTCATTTGTCCAGGCTGGATCTCCGTCCCTAACCGATTTGGACCAGAAAAATGGCTACATTATATGTTACCCTACATTCCAAAGCAGACAACATAGGTCCTGAAGTTAAAGTATGAAGTTGCCCCAAAAAGAGTGAATTGGGTGCAAAATTCAAAGTTCACTGATCGCTTCATAATTTCACCACAATATACTCCCAAGGAATGTAGGTCTCATAACCAGGTCACATTTTCGGATTTGGCGAAAGCCCTGGCGATCATCTTGCATCGAAACATCGTATTATCACTTGTTGGCTGATACTTGGAATATGTATTATGTGAGGCATGGCAAAAAAAGTGACAGAAACAGAATTTTTATAATTATCCAAATTAAGCCTCCACCAACCAATAAACAACAGAACAATGGCGGGGCAGTGTCGGATTAAAGCGGAAGGGGGGGCATACAATTGAGCAATCTCTGATTGCTTCCTTCCTGTGTTTATGGATAACAACGTACATTGAGTTCTGAAACATTCGTTGAACGAAGGTATTCCAATTATACACTTGGCTATGGGACAATGGAATACAAGCATTCAATATTCAGCCGTCGTCCATTAAAGAATTCCCGCGTCCATAATTCTCTGACCTAATTCAAATAACAGTACCAAAATTAAAAAAAATTAAAAGTATAAATAAAAATAGGTTACTTTCCTGAAATAGAGAAGCGGGCAACAGTTTCCAATGATGCCGTCACGACATCATGATGTTCTAAAATATCAAATCTTTATCGCTGATCAGTATTCTTAATAATCCATATGAGTTTCGTTATCTGGAGTATGATGTATCCCCGTCACGCTTTGATTGTGTCTGTTCATATGAACATCTTGAGGATCTTGAAATATATGAGTTTGTACGGCCTCTAGCCCCGGGTTAGTTAAGCGGAATGTATCGCGAAATTTTGAGTGGAAACGCTTGGTGGTATAGGACTGTTTTATAAGTTTCTGCAATAATGTCTTGTGGCGTTGATTTCAATCGTCACATTTATCACAAGATCTAGCAAATGCTACTAGACGAGATATGTAGGTCTCACTGAAATATTACTGTCTGGAAATGGTTAGTTTACGATGTCGAAATTGTAATCATATCTGTTGTCGTAAAGTCGACGAGACAGAAGGCGCGCTTCATTGTCATAGAGATATATAGGTCTAAATATGATGAACCGTTACAGCTATCGGTCGTTTCCTTGAAATCCAGTAAAGGTGGATATATATCCTTCACTGCGTCATTTATCATAGCAATCATCCACAGATAGAAGATCGTCCATATAGCGTTTGATGAATGCGAAGGAACGGGCTTTGAAATGATAGGTTTTTGAAATCGTCTGCATATAGTCGTATTCATAAGAGAACAGATATAGCTTACCAAGTCTGTCTAATTTGACATCTTTATTTTGTGAATATCATTGTTAAGCAGCGAGCCTAGAAAATTCCTTCATCTAAGTCACACCCACTCTTATCTATAATGGGTTTACGCAATGACGCAATCGTTGAGCTGACAACGGGCAACAATGGGACATTCTCATATTTTCAATGTAACCTTTTACATTCTACATAACAGTTGTAACACTGGAGAATCTGGTCACGCTGCATTCTGATCTAAGACACAGCACTAAGGGAACAAATTAAAGTCCCTGATATGCAGCATTATATTAAACTGTTATGGAGAAAAAATCAGCAGCTCAAGGGCCAAATTACAAGCGTCTGGTCCGTCATTCATAATTCAGCCGTCGTCCATTAGAGAATATCCGCGTCTATAATCCCAAGACCTATTCCATATTCCATATAACAGTATTAGCACCAAATTCAAAAAGACAATCATAGTATACATAAACATAGGCTTGTTTCCTGCAAGAGAGAAGCGGTCTACAGTTTTCAATGATGCCGGCAAGACATCATGATGTTCCAAAAATATCAAATCCGTAGCGCTGATCAGTATTCTTAATCCATAATATTCGTTGTAAAGTCGTCATCTAAAGAATGATGTATCTCAGTCACGCTTTGATTGTGACTGTTCATATGAGTAGCATGAGGATCTTGAAGTACATGGGTTCATACGGCCCCTAGCCCCGGGTTAAGCGGAATTATACACAAGTTACGAAACGTAGCGCCATAGATCTTGCACGCTACGTTCGTATTTTGCTATCAGCATGCGATATGTATCGCCAAATTTGAGAAACTTTGAGTGGTGGCGCTTGGTGGAATAGCCCTGTTTTATAAGTTTCTGCAACAATGTTTTGTGACGTTGATTAAAATCGTCACATTTAACACAGGATCTAGCAAATGCTACTAGGCGTGACATGTACACGCCATATGCAGGTCCCACAGGAATATTACTGTCCAGAAAGGGATAGTTTACGATGTCGAAATTGTAATCATCTCTTCTGTCATACAGTCGATGAGAGAGAAGGCCCGCTTCATTTTTATAGAGATATAGGTCTAAATACGATGTGCCTGTAGGGTTATCTGTAGTTTCCTTCAAATCCAGTGAAGGTGGATATATATCCTTCATTGCGTCATTTATATAGCGATTATCCACAGCGAGAAGATCGTCTGTATAGCGTTCGGTTAATGAGAAGGAACGGGCTTTGAATGGATCGGTTTTTGAAAGCGCCTGCATATAGTCATATTCATAAGAGAACAGATATAGGTCAGCCAATAGGGGTGCACAATTAGTTCCCATTGGAATACCTATATGCTGTTGATATATTGTGTTGCCAAATTTCACATAAATATTTTTAATGAGAAATTCAAGCAACTCTATAAACAAAGAAACATCCCATGAATGATATCTCTTGTATGTAGTAGAGCTAAAAAATGCTTTATGGCTTCCGACATTAATATATCTACGATCAGTTTTCTTGAACACAGATACTATTAAGGAACTTAGACGGTCAATAAGGTCCTGATGAGGGATTGTGGTATAGAGAGTCGAGAAATCCCATGTGGATACATGTCTATACGGTATGTGACCTTTAGCATCAAGTTCTTCCGTAAGACATTTTGAGCTTTTCAATATCCACATACATGTACATTCAACGCCAGAGTTTTTAGAAATAGTGACGCCATACCTTTCCCAAAATGCTTTTACCTCCTGAATTTACATTGAATTTGATAATTTTAGGATTACACAATCTCAGGATAATACGGTTTCTAGTGCTGAAAATTGGTCGAGTCCCATGGGATTCGAACCAGCGACCACCAGAGTAAGGCACCCAACCGCCAGCACTATATATCAACTATCTAAACCAATTGTCAACGCTAGTACAATGCCAAAATAACGAAATATTGTTACACGATCACTTTCCAGATGACAAAAAAAGTATCTTCATTGAATTTGACGACAATGTGGTCAAAATCATTCTTGCTTTGAAGATTTTAGTAAACCGAATGTCTTGTAACGAAAGATTTCAACAGTCAATCTGTATTTTCCTTCCGTCCGTTGGAGATGATGTACTTTGGGCTCTTAATCGACAAGTCTGTCATTCAAGGCAGGCTGTTAATAGTAATGTTTTTTATGCAAGTTATCGGGTAGCTTGTGTGATGTCAATACGGAATATCTATAGCTGAATGCTTGATACTATACGCCACATTAAGAGGGTAATGTAATAAGAAACTGCCGAGTACATTTTGACGCGTTTATGGTCCTTGGATTCGGTGGTCTCGTGGAATCCGTAAGAATGATATATTAGAGGAAATAATAAGGCAAAAGAGGCAGCCTGTGTTAATGGAATGGCGGTATACGAGCGTTCAAAACACACCTGCTCTCACGAGCACTGACAAAATTGAAGCCGTCACATGAATATACGGCTGTGTAATCCGCTCTGCTCTCATAATCTCTACACCGGGTGATAGTGGATTAACATATTATAGTGCGATCATTAATGACTGCCTGTTTTGATAGCCTTTCTTGCAAGGGTTTGATTGAGCATCCACTGACATGCTATTATTTTCACCTCTCCTGACACCGAACAATATAGTAGACTATTGAAAACCTTCACTGTAAAATTCTAACCCCAGGCCTTCATATCGGTGAAGAGAATCGTGACAATACAACAGACAGATAATGCCGTTTCATCCCAAATATGCCGTTTCCTAAAGAAAACGTTTGTCAGTTTCAAAGCTCACTGTCGTGAACCGCCGAATGTGGTGGATTTTCGCACTGGATTTATCTCCTCCGTCAATGGTGAATGCACCCTTTACATCTCAAACTGATTGAACGCCCACTTCCGGCCTCTTCTGTTACTTGGATTGAAGCATAAGCATAAGCATAAGGATAGCGATCCTACCTATTTTGCCAAACTGGCGTTATCGAAAATGTCTGCAAAATTTAAGAGTAGATGTAGCCAAATGTTAAGGTTACTGTATCGGATCCCAGTTGCGTACGTGTACGTATCACAATTTTGCTTAATTACGGGACAGTGCTTTTTGTATCAATACAAACTATACATTTTCTGAAAGCCCATGATTCAAGGAATTTAGATAAATAAATAACTTTCTCAAATTTATTACAGGAATCGATATATTTAAAGATAGATGATGTCATTTAGATAGGTATAGTCCTCAAAATCACGCGCTGATAACTCTCTTCGGTTTTCATCAAACAAACTTGCTTTTTTGAATAATGAACTTTACCATTTGAAATAAAAATAGGTTGCCTCAGTTTTTTAGTTAGGCCCTAGAAGTTATTTTATCATTGTGCAAAGTTGAAAGATTGGGAAAATCTACAAATACTCTTTCCATTAAATCATAAATAATTTATAGGGCCGCCCTCTGCGTTTTATTACTGAAGTATTAACGTTAGATGTACGTCACTTTCAATTCAATATATATAAAATATACAAATGAATGCTAACTCTACCGGTATATTTTAATCTTTAACGTTGAGCTTCCGTTAGATACGGCCCTTAGTAAATCGTTTCCAGTGTTATGTCACAGTATGTAGAAAACGTCATGGTTTCTCGAAAATGATTTGCTGGCTGTCTGGGAATCTGTACCTCATTGACCCTTATACATGTTTTGCAACATAGGAGCTTCTTCCGACCAGACCTATGCAAGGTAAGGGAAAATCCCGCAGCCAGGTAAAAAATACATAGAACAAATGAACGGAAAAACAAGGGGTTATTTGTCTTAAATTGTAAGGGATATATCCCCTAACTTAATTATATGCACTATCGGGATATCCAAATCCCTAGTACGGCCTTGAAGTGGCTTGAATGAGTGGCGCGTGAGCGTACAACCTCGAAAGTTCGATAAAATACTTCCTATGTCAAATCTGCCATATCAATCAAGATCTGACGTGCCTTGTGCAAGTTTCTGTTCCGGCCTATCACACAATCGTTAAACAAAATGGGGGTGGTTGTTTCTATTGGTCTAGTTTCAACTGGTGGCACAACGTCTGCTTTGGCCATTTGTACCTGAATCAGACATTAACCATTACTCGACGTAAAGTGTCTCTCCAAAGTTACTTGAAAGACGATAAGGCGACTTTGCTCTTAAGTTGAGGGTCATCTGTGCGTCTAGCCGGTGAACTGGAGATACCAGATCGTTTGTTCCCATGTCCGTCGTCTTTTCTGTTTGTACGTGAGGTAATTCATTCCAAGACTTCTTACTCTATGACAACACCTAATCGCCACAAGCATTTATAGAAAACTGTGAGTGTTTTATAATCAAAGTGGTATGCCGTTAAAACGTGTAGAATATCGGTTATTTCAGTTAATGTTCTCCTCTTAATTTGATATCAATAAACGCCAGTAATTGCCCAATCTGGCTGAACAGTTTGAATCTTTTGTTCGTTCCGAAGAAATCAGGAATCAAACGGTATTTGTTTCCTTTCAGGTGCACATGTATCCCCCGCTTTGAGAAAACTTAGAATATACTGATAAGCAAATGTACCGACAGTTTCAGCCTTATCAATTTCTCAAAATGGCAAAATGAACAATGATCCGCGGCTCGTAAACGTTACATTATATATAACTCAGGATTCAGGATTCTGTTTCACCCAATCATGCCTGGGATAAATGGGCTGATGCCTTGTACAATATCTCCGAAACGTCGAATTAATAAAAGCCGATACACTCCATAACCTTATAGTCCATTATACTTGCGTCATTTTGAGCATATTTTCATTCTCCTCCAAGCAGAGGATCATGGGTGAATTCAAAATGGCTGCCATCTGTGTGTGACGGAAAAGTTACGTTTTCTTAATTTTTCTCCAAACTTTTCATTATGAAAGTGCTTAAAATTAGTTTGTTTCACATCAGATAATTATTTCCTTATTTTTAAAGTAAATTTCCGGAGAAAATAGTATAAATAAAACATTCGAAAAAATAAAATGACCGAAAAATCTACATTGGAGCTTTAAAAGTTTCAGCCTCCATGCCCTGGGTGTGGGAAATGTCATCACCCCCATCCCCATTCCCACCGCCACATCTTCACTTGTTGTGGTACAACCTATGTTCGTATTGGCTTAATATCGTATACAGATCAACCTGTGTTAGAAAATTCTCGAATGGATTCTAATCATTATAATTCGACCACACGATTATCGCAATGAGTGCGAACAATAACTAACTTTAGTAGGTCAGCAATGGGGAACCTGCCATGAGATGGTTATAAAACACTGAAACCGAAAATTTAACGCGAAATATCTAATAGTGATGGGCTAAATTTTCGATTTCTAAATTATTGTGAGTGTTTGAATGTGTGATAAGATGATGGGATGTGTGGGATGGAAGGAATTACTTAGTCATCCATTGCCAGATATTTATTTTCCCAGCAAGCAGGAATAGTCCTGTACATGCTATGGTAACGCGATAACTGCTGGAAGGTGTAAAACCGAGTGTTTTGTCTTGGTGGAGAGATATTGGTACTGCTCGTTACGTTGGTACTGCTCGTTACAGAGAGAAAATGTCCTTCTGAACCACTTCATCGCAAAACTTTAGAACTATTCCTGACATCAAATAGACATAGACCTCTCCTTTTTATAACACGTTAGCTGGGTCACCCTCTTTCCACCCTCTTTCCACCCTATATTTCCGTTCAGTAATGGAAGTTAATTATTTGTCAGGGGAATGCTTTTCCGTGACAAAAATTACTAAAGTGGTTGATCGAAGGCTCATGCATGGGGGAGGGCAGTTTATGTTCTGTGAAGGCAATTATGATTCATATATTTTCCGTATTTGTTCACACGGACAATCTTATTTGTTAAAAGGGCAAAATGTTTCAACAATACGCATTAGCTGCTTCAACCAAATATTATAGGCGCTTGGGAAATTTATTTAATTTCGGGGCTCATCTGATGCCAGATAATTGGTAAAGCCTCCCACGCCGTTAATAGAGCTCACAAGAACAATCAGAAAAGTTCGACTGCATACATTAGTATATTTTATATGAATTTAAGTGACGAACACTGATTTGTTTCATCAAGGACAAGATTTTGTTAAGCATAAAAACCACTATTAAGTTGATTGGAGATAATGAAGGGCAACATTAAATAGATGGTGGAAAACGATGCCGGCATACTGACAAGGAGTCATATGACACAGGCACGCTTTTATTGTTGATGTTCATGTGAAAATATTGAACCACACGACCCCTAGCACTGGCTTGAGCGGTATTATATAATAATATTTCAGAGCGATGATGAAATAGCCCTGTCAAGTCATCTGTTGGAAAATGATGAAATATGTGACCGCCAGATAGAACAAACAGTCCAAGCGAGAGAGTATTTAGAATGCAAGGTCGTATTCATAAGAAATACCCGTGAGGCCCGATGCCGACCAACCGATTCATTCTCCATGATTATAAGTCACAAAACAACAATCACAGTGATATGTACAGAGGGCAAGCCTCGGGAACGAAACGCATACCAGCTGAATTTCACCAAATAAGGCAACAATTGAACGCAACATTAAACGGGTGGTGAAAAACGATGCAGGCGTACTGACAAACCACAACTTCAGTGAGCTGAACTAACAGTAAGCTGGTTTACATTTCGTACAGTACAACCAAGTACACCTCGTGCATTTTTGTGTACAAATCTCAAGAACAACGAGAGATTGTCTAACATCCATACATTGACACCTGGCGGTTTGATTTAAAAATGTCACCAACCAGACACTATTCTGAATCATTCTAATATGGAATGGCTAAAGGCTGATTCTGACAAATTAAGGAAACTGTTTGTATGTAAATGCAATATCAAAATTGTAACCATGTTACCAATTCCAATGTGGAATTACAACCATGTGAATAGACATGCAGTTATCAACACGGAGGAACTGGAGCAATTTTATTACTGTGATGACCTTCGCCAGTTGACAAATCACGTGTGCCATCCATCAATTCCTACATATTAGCTTGGTCTAATTGCCTATATATAAACCTTCGATATGAGTATTTAATGTACTGCTTCCCAAGATTACTATGAAATAACTGATGAAGATGAGGACACCAGTGTCTGTATCTACTTACTACGAAAACGTTCAGTCTCAATTGACGTTGGTTTAAAACATACATATTCAACCCGGCTTCTCCGTAGTTTGACACAAAACAACCGATCATTCGAATCATCCTCCCCGTTCACTCACAAGAATGGTATGTAACAGTAGAGGTTATGTAACTGAATATGCGTGCAGTATTTTAGTGGAAAATCTCCAGAGATTCGATTCCAGCGAAAGAAGAATCTGTAATTAGTTGAGAACAACCGACTCGTAAGCTGATCCGCTATAGAAATCATCTCCAATTATATTAGGCCCTGCCCAAAACCCTGACCAAATTCTAGGATATAGTCAGTTGAAATGAATTTCTTTTGATAGTCATTTAGAAGTCGGCGTATATAATACAAGGATATTCTATGGAGAACAACCATCTCACTTCCGAGACCTGGACATCATTCCCAAAGGCCTCCGCCTGAAACCATCCGTCCAGTCAGCAGCTGTGCGAGGATCCTTTAACAAGCCTCAAAACGAATCCAATATAACAGAAAAGTTAAATCTATAACATTGGGAAAGATAAACCGCTAATAACAACTTCAGGCCACCATACAACCTCAAACTTTTAGCCCCAGTTATTATCCACAGAATAGCCTTATGTTGTTGAAATGAATCTAAAGGCCTAGATCAAAATGTGTCAAATCTTTTACACTCTGCGCTGTATGCCATCTCAGTCAAATGAAAACATGATAAAAGGTATCAATAATAATGGACTAAAATGTGGTATAAACTTATCACCTCTTCGAATCTACTTACTACACGGGAATAACCTCTTCGAACAGACTTACTACACGGTGTGGAATTTATATGATTATTGAGGGACGCCTCACATTTATCTGTTTGAATTTCACATTTGCCCTAATCAATTTTGGAAGTTTATTATTTGATTCAATGTCAATTGATCGGTACATGTATATACGTACAGTTATATTAAGATTGGGGGCGTATACGCTGGTCGAGCGGTAGCCAGGAAATACTGACCGCTGTATGTTACAAACCGCTGTTTGTAATTGAAGTGGTCAGGGAAATACGGACCGTTAAAGATAAGCTGATAATTGGTGTCTGGTAGAGCAAGAGATTTGGCACTTCAGATTTAATTGTATACTGAAATATAACTTGAGTCACGCTGCATGTTATAGAAATGCGTATATATGAATTGTTTTCTGCTAAATGTTAAATGGAGTAGTAAGAGCTTGAATCATTTTGGTTAAACAGCCTGTATCAGTGTAAGCAGAGCTCAAGTGTCATTCCGGTAGATCCCTAATTAAGTGTTTGAATTGTGAGAAACTGGAGATTAGACCAAGCCTATGTTAAGTGTTTTGTTTACTCGACTCTATTTAAGTTCGATGTATTGTACACTAGGCTAGACTTTTAACATCTGGGTCTCCTGAGACAGTTGGCGTTTTGTCTCAGAAGTCATACAACATCTTGACTTCATATTTAGACTGTACGATCTGCCTACAAGAACTTTGATTGTGACCTACTGCTGGTTATTGTTTCAATTGCGTATACTTGTATTATTGGAACTTGGAGGATTGAATAAAATCAATCTCGGCTTCATCATCGAGTTTTCTTGCGTCATATTTCCATCTAGAGCAACACTAGATCTTACCTACGACAGTCGTTTTTATGGTTATGAGAAAAGTGAACCATTGAGTGACGACGCTAGCCGAAACAACAAAAGAAGAAAAGCTCATTAAAATTTCTCAACGGGAATAACCTCTTCGAACAGACTTACTACACGGGAATAACCTCTTCGAACAGACTTACCACGCGGGATTAATTTACACGAGGCAAGGCAGTAAATTAAAATACTCACCAAACACTGTACTTCCTGACAATCTCAAACAGCATTCGGTCAAAAAGCTTTCTGTCCAGATGCATCATGTGGAGTTGTGACGCTTCATAATTGGACGCCATTACAGCTGGCTAGAATCTAAAATGTTAAATTAATCCTGAAAATGTATATGCAGTATATATGTGGAAGCAGAACTTTACCTGAACCGTCCATGCCCAGTCGCTAAGAAAAAATCCCCACAGAGAGATGGAAATATCAAATTCTTACAGAAAATGCGCCGGTGTTGGCTGTAAGATTAATTTTAAAGATTATTTATTCAGATTATTGGGATTAATTAATTTCAAAATAATTAAGACATAACACAAATGGCTCATACAATCCTCCATGTAAGCCGACATAGAAACATATTGCCAACCAAAAAATGAATCAAATTTTTTTGTACCGAAAGCCCATACTCTGCGAAATGATATAATAGTTGAAGCCGGGTTCGGAGAATGAACACACAGTTGGTTAATGTCCTGCTTGTAATTTGATGCCAATTTCTCCCTCTGGTGTGTTCAGAATGTAGACACTACAGACACAATTACTAAAAATACACACTTTTTCAAAGCTTGCGTTCAATAAATACTCCCTCGTTTGGGCCGTTTTTCCATTATCCGGCGGTCACATATAGTTCATCATTCTCCAACAGGTGATTTCATAGGGCTATTACATTATCACTCTGAAATATTTGTATCTAATACCGCTCAAGCCGGCGCTAGAGGTCGTGTGGTAATTCGAGTTGTCAAAATGAACACCTACAATAAAAGCATGACTGGAATACAAATCATCACAGGGATCGCTTTCAGTTCATGTTATGTTTTTAGATATATGCCGCCAGCATATTTGTCTGTGGGGCTATATGACTTCTTGTCAGTAAACCGGCATCGTTTTCCACCACTCTTTCAAGGTTGCGTTCAATTTAACCATTTCCATACAGTATATCACATGAGCTGATAATAATACAGTTTTTGCTATTAATATTAACGCAAAATTTCTGGAAATTATTGGTTAGAACAGATTTATATGTGGGTGTTTGTGTGTAATAAATTAATGGCATTTGGTATGGAAGGAATTATTTAGCAATCCTTGATTTTTCGAGCAAACATAGATTTCCCTGTACTCGTTTACTGCTCTAGTAACTATGGAAGACGGTGGCGGCCACTCGTCTTCTCGCATACTCGCCCTGTATTTTGCTGACACGAGAACGCGAGGCGAGAAGTCGAGAACGCGAGGCGAGCAGTCGAGAACGCGAGGCGAGAAGGCGAGATTGCGAGGCGAGAAGTCGAGAACGCGAGGCGAGAAGTCGAGGCGAGAAGTCGAGATTGCGAGGCGAGAAGTCGAGCATGCGAGAATGGGCGGATTCTCGCGTTCTCGACTTCTCGCGTTCTCGCCCTATTCAGATTAGGCGAGAAGGCGAGACTCGCCTTCCGGTCTCTTCGATCATGCGTATAAGAGACCGGAAGGCGAGAATGTTCTCGCCTTCTCGCCTAATCTGAAAAGGGCGAGAAGGCGAGAAGTCGAGAAAGCGAGAATCCGTCCATTCTCGCATGCTCGCCTTCTCGACTTCTCGCCTTGTTTAAAAGGGCGAGAAGGCGAGAAGTCGCGAACGCGAGAATCCGTCCATTCTCGCATGCTTGACTTCTCGACTTCTCGCCTTTTTTGCACAAAGCAAAGACGAGAAGGCGAGAAATCGAAAAAGATCTCGACTTCTCGCCTCGCAATCTCGACTTTTCGCCTCGACTTCTCAACTTCTCGCCTCGCGTTCTCGACTTCTCGCCTCGCAATCTCGACTTCTCGCCTCGACTTCGACTTCTCGACTTCTCGCCTCGCGTTCTCGACTTCTCGACTTCTCGTGTCAGCAGAACACAGGGCGAGTATGCGAGAAGGCGAGTGGCCGCTACCGTCTTCCATAAGTAACACAATAAATGCTGCACGATGTTAATAGGAGAGTTCTTGACGTCCACGGGTACAGCTCCTTTCAAACGCCGAAACAATGTCCCCAGGGACCACTTCACCGTAAGTCTTTAGAATTATCGCTGCCATCAAATATATACGAGATACCACGTTATTGATAATACGTTGGTAGGTTAGCCCTGTTTCCGTGAATTAATGGATGTATATTGAAGGAAAATTTCATGCGAAAAGCATTAACAAATTGGCTGATGGAAGACTCATGAGAAATGCAGTTTGTGTTTTGTGATTCGTTGGCAATAGCACTTTAGCACTAACCAGCATTATGTTGATTGGAGATAATTAAGCGCAACATTAAACCGGAGGTGGAAAACGATGCCGTCATTAGCGTTCTGTGATTCGATTGCAATAATTTTCACCTATTGAAAGCAACTCGGAATTCACCAAAATATCAATGATGCGAAAGTATGCCAAAGTATTCCATTACTATAAAATTTCATTGATTCATTGTTCATCAATGGAACGTTTCTTATTTCACACGAACGATAAAGAAACCGGTGATTATTACAATAGCTAAAAGGAATATGGAGATCGGTTGACCTTCATATGTTGCGTTTAATAGCTTCATTGTATCTTTCATACCTTTCGGCAATTTTTTATTTCTCCACAAAATTAGGTCAAGTCATCTCCATAGCATTTACTAAATCATTCCCTGGACATTCACCAATATTTTATAGGTGATATCTTTGCTATATGGTAACACGGGCGATTACAAGTTTAGACATAAGGCACCGGTATTATATTCCAATATATAGCGTATGGTTTGCTCGCTTAGTAGCATTTGATTGTGCATTCGACTAACGGCACACGGTATTACTAGAGCAAATTATTCGTCATGACCATACTATACACTTATTAACTTGTGACGGAGTCAATATCATGAAATCTGGACCCGAGGTCAGGTCGCTTTGGCCAAGTCTGGCCAAGGGTCCAGGTTTCATGATATTGACTCCGTCACAAGTTTATAAGTGTTTTATTATACCGAATTTATTAAATGCAGTGAATTATCGCTATGACGCCAGACTAGCGCATATGGTACTATTATTACTCCTTTTCAAAAACGCTGTTTGGCGAATACTTTCTGTCATGCAGCTGTGTGTTATCGGAAATAAGACACACAGATACAATTTTATGAATAGTTCATGGATAAATCTACAAAGCTGCTTCCAATCTGACTAGAATAATACTGAGAATTTAAAGTTTCAGAAGCGTTTCACAAACCCTGGGCGTTTTGATACAATGTAGCCACTGGCTTCACACACTTCATTCATAAATCATATTTAGGTCATGGTGAACTCATTTGATTGGGTGACATCGACAGCGTAAATTTACTCCAGTTTTGAGATGAGAATGAAATGGATTGCTCGGGCAGTGCAGATAGAAATTACATATAACAAATTATTCTACCTCTTGAATATTCAGGAGACCGAAACGTATGCTTACCATCGACGAACGAGAGTATTTATCTCCATCCTTCTTTCTCAACTCAGCAAAGAGTTTGAAGAGGAATTCACCAATTAGTTGTTCTTTCGTTATCGACAAAAGAATATCGAAATTAATATCTTTTGCTTGACAGTAGACCCGTAATATTAAGACGCCTGTATAACATTTTTGCGTTCTTACTGTCCCTATTTTGTAACAGTTCTTGTAGATTTCCATCGTACAATCTACGAAGCGACCACCGTCAGCCATGTTGCAGACAAACGATACTTGTAAACAGTGACCACGTGATCACAGTATTGACTCCGGACCTCACGCGCTCCGCCTGACACATAAACAGCTGGGTCAGTGATTGAAAAATATTGACTCGTGGCTGGGTAAAGTTTGACCAATGAAATATCAGAAAACCCTCATGAATATTCAAGAGGTGGTCAAATGTGATCATCTCAACTCAAATTTGATGGCACATGCCAAATGAGTCAAATTAGTTTTGAAACATGTGGCATTTATCCAGTCCAAGTTTGACTAATATATGTTGAACTTACTTTAGATTTTAATCATTCCCGTATTTGATGCTATATACATAGATGACAATTGGTCTGTGATAATCGGATGAACAACAAAATGAAAAAGTACATGCAAGAAATACAACCTATTTGGATCTTGTTGTTCGATGCAGTTTATCACCAATTGGGATTTTTGCACCGGAATTGAACAGAAACTTTCTAAGAATAAGTCCTTCTTATTCACCAAAGATATTTTAACGATATTTCCATTATTTGGCAATTACAAGTTAGTAATACGGTAACTATGAATTCAGGACAATTATATCCCAGAAAGCGTCAGCATATTTTTGCTGTCGTCGTACTAGTTATCAAACGAGTTATTTATGGATAACAATTTAGATTGATTTATGATACTTTCGCTGAACGAACGTTTTGCGATTATACACTCTGTTATGAGACAATAGAACAACGCTGCCAAATCTGTCGAAATGTCATTGTTAAGGTTTATAAAAAGCCTTCATCTAAGACACACTCACACTAATTATGACGTGTTTACACAATGTTGTTATCGTTAAGCAGACAATAGGCAACGATGAGACTTTCTCATATTCTCAGTTGAACCTTTTATATTCTACATAACAGTTGTTACACTGGCGAAAAGTTAATACGACTGATACAACGGTAGAATCTTGATAAGCTGTATCCTATCTAACATACAGCACTTAGAATATTTTTTGCAAATGGCGCCAATTACCTTCGCTTTAAATCAATGATATGCAAACGGTTATGGAGAAAAAAGCAGCTCAAGGACCAAACATTGAATTTTGATAACATGATTTTCGTTATTCTGAAATTACACTGTCTTAGTATAGCACAGATTCTAGTATTGAAAATTGGTAGAGTCCCATGCCAGATTCGAACCGGCGACCATATGAGTAAGGTACACAACCGCCTGCACTATATGTCGGCTATCTAAACTAATTTTCAGCACAGTGTAATCCTAAATATCGAAATATTTTTATGGGATCATTTTCTAATTGTCAGAATATATCTTCATTGAATTTGACGACAATGTGGTCAGAAGCATTCTTGCTTTGGAAGATTTTATTTACCCGAATTCCTGTAGCTCTAGGTGTCTTGTAACGACATATTTCCTTCCGTCCGGTGAGATTGATGTACGTTGCGCTCTTAACCGACATTTCTTTCAATCAAGGCAGACTGTTTATAGTGATGTTTTCTTTATTTAGTTAAGTTCAGTTATCGGGTAGTTTGTTTGACGGCAATGTGGATGATAGCTGAATAGGTGGTGCGTTTGTTCCTGTCACATTAAGAGGATAATGTAATAACAACCCGATGAGTACATTTTGACGCGTTTGTGGGGCTTGGATTCAGTGTCTGTCTTGTGGAATCCGTAAGAATGACACACCAGAGGAAATAATAAGGCAGAAGAGGAAGTCTGTGTTGGCGGTAAACGAGCGTTCAAAACACATCTGCTGTCACGAGGACTAGACAAGTGGCGATGGCCAAAGGGCTTAGTCAGATCATCTTAGAGATTTTGCAACCGTCACATGAATGTGCGGCCGTATGGCAAGCCGTTTTACTTTTTATTCAGTATTTGGTGATATCATCAAATATTTGCTGATATCATGAAATGATTTACTGATATCATCAAATATTTGCTGATATCACCAAATATTTGCTGATATCACCAAATCATTTGATGATATCTGCAACTGATTTGCTGATATCATCAAATGATTTGCTGATATCAGCAAAATCATTTGATGATATCATCAAAAACGCTCTATTTGTTGATATCAGCAAATGATTTGCTGATATCATCAAATGATTTGCTGATATCAGCAATTGATTTGCTGATATCAGCAAATGATTTGATGATATCAGCAAATACTTTATATTTGATGATATCATTAAATATGGTGGGATGTAAAAGTATGAAACATGACATGGAAGGCTCCCTGTTCAGAATGACAATAAACTTCGTCACAGCGCATGTTCCGTTTCACAGGCTCGCTTCACTATTTCTGCCCCCATTAGAGGCGGTTGACCTGTAAGTCCTGACCACTAACCACTGTGGTGGACCTACCTCGTACACGAGTTTCTGTGTACACCCCTCGGCAAGGTCAACATAGATACAACACAGAATTGAAAAGTGATCGGAATGTTCAACAAATAGCGCTTGAGATCATACTGAATTTACAGGGGGCATGCTTAGATAAATAATGTCACACAACTGTTTCAATCTGTATCGGCTTTAGTACTATTTGATTGCAGTACCCACATCATATAAAGATAAAAAGAAGCCATACGACTTAACTGAGGCTTGGTTAGTTCTGTCTTTATCGTAGCAGCCTGGTCGCCTGTTACGGGTCAGTAACGGGTCATAAGAGATTAATTTATTGTTGTATGTGCGACAATCGGCTCTGCCTTAATATACCATGCTCCATGCTGACCGACTTTCCTGAAATCATTATCCCCTTTCGCCTCGCCCCGATTATACTCAAATGCAGATCTAATGAATTTGTGTCTACAAGTCAACAACCGCGATGGAAAAGTTTATCTTCCCTGCTGTATATTTATTTGAATGCCCTTATATTCATGATTCTATTTGTCATTTATTAGTAAAGATTGGCGTAAGATATATGCCAGAGGTTTGATAGGTTTTATTGTTATTGTCCGGGTCTTTATAAGTACCGTAATATATACTGCATGTGATTTGTCGGTAGATAGCTTTACCACAAGCTATAAATTATCAAACAACAGGATGAGAAGGGAGCAGGCATTAACAGTTAGGCTTATTTTCACATTCCGCCATATTTAATGATATCATCAAATGATTTGCTGATATCAGCAAATCACTCGATTTGATGATATCATCAAATGATTTGCTGATATCATCAAACCATTTGGTGATATCATCAAATCATTTGGTGATATCAGCAAATCGACTGATTTGGTGATATCAGCAAATCGACTGATTTGGTGATATCAGCAAATCATTTGATGATATCAGCAAATCATTTGATGATATCATCAAATCATTTGAAGATACCAGCAAATATTTAATGATATCAGCAAATGCCGAATAAAAAGTAAAACGGCTTGCCATACGGCCGTGGAATCCCGTCTGCTGTCAAGGGAATTATTATATTATAGAGCGATTATTGATGACTGCATGTTTTGATAGCAAAGGTTTGATTGAACACCCAATGACAGGCTATTATTTCCACCTATTCTGACACCGAACAATATAGTATGCCTATTGAAAACCTCCACTGTGTAATTCTAACCCCCGGGCCTCCTTATCTGTAAAGAGAATCGTGACAATACCATAGACAGATAATGCCGCTTCTTGCCAAAGTCACATTTCCTCAATAAAACGTCTGTCAGTTTCGTACCGATTGTCTTGAACCGCCGAATGTGGGGTTTCGCATTGGATTTCGCTTCTTGATCAATAGTATATACACCCTATACATCTCAGACTGATCGAACGCTCATTTCCGACCTCTTCTGTTACTTGGATTTAGGTCGTTGAAAATTCCCAGCACGACTGGAGCATAAGTCACTCTGACAAGCGAAAATCTAAATAATCTTTCAATGGAATAATTATAGGCAAACTAGAAATTACAACACATATATGGGAAGTGGGAAGAGGTGCCGACATACTGACAGAGCCACATGACTTCACAGTATGGTTTTCTGGTTAACCTAGTCTAAAGCACATACCAAGAATCTAACGATTCGTGATATGTGTTGTATCTCAGGTACGCGTTTATTGTACCTGTTCATGTGGCAACTTGGATGAAATGACCACACGACCCCTAGACTTTCGCTCCTAAGACATGATACGCTAGGATAGCGATCCTTCCTGGTTTGCCAAACAGGCGTTATCGAAAATGTCTGCAACATTTGAGAGTAAATGTATCCATATATTAATTTGAAAAATTAAGGAAAGTGTAACGAACGTAACCAGCCCTATCCCCTTTCTGATTTTGCTTCCTTCCCGATCTCGACGCCAGATGATGTTACCTTCGCGATACCTTAATGCTGAACAGAACAGTATGATTAATTTGTTGTCTGTGTTTTATTTGCTGAAGTGTTATCATTAAGTGTACTTCAATTCAATGCATTATACAAATGAATGCTATGTATAAATTAAGGTAACGTAAGTTTTAATCTTTGACGTTGAGCTTCGGTGAGATAAGGGTCTTCGTCAATCGTTCCCCGTTTTATGCCACGGTATGTAGAAGACGTCATGATTTCTCCAAATGGTTTCACTGTCTGATATATTTTGTAACGAAGACGCTTCTTCTGACCAGATCTATGCTGGTGGGTAACGTAAAATCCCGCAGCCAGATAACAAAAATATAGAACAAATGGACAGAAAAGCAAGGGGTTATTTGTGTTACATTTCCTGATGAAATATGTAAGAGACATAAATCTATGCACTGTCAGAATATAAAAATCAGTAGTATGGTCATGAGGTGGTTCGGATGAATGGCGCGTTAGCGTACAACCTCGAAATTTCCTCTGTCAGCTCTAATAGCAATCAAGATCTGACGTGCCTGATGCAGGTTTCTGGTCCGGCATTTCATCCAATCGTTAAACAAAATGGGAGTGGTTGTTTCTACTAGTCCAGTTTCAAATGGTGGCACAACGTCTGCGTTTGCCATTTGTGCCTGTATCGGACATTATTCGACGTGAAGTGTCTCTTCAAAGTTACTTGAAAGACGATAGGCGAGGTTGCCCTTAATTTGACGAGTCATTTGTGCGTCTAGTCATTGGTGCCGGTGAAGTGCAGATATCAGAGTGCTTGTTCGCATGCCCGTCGTCTTGTCTGTTTGTACGTGAGAGAATTCAATACAAGATTTACTGTGTGACAACACTTAATCACCACAAGTATTCATAGAAAAATGTAAGTACCTCTATAATCGTCAAAGTCGTATTCATAAAATGTGCAGAATATCGGTTATTCAATTAAGCTTCTCCTAATAATAAGATATCAGCAAACGACATTAATTATTCAATTTGACTGAGCAGTTCGCGTCTTTTATCGATTCAAGAGAAATCAGGAATCAAACGATTGTACTTTTCTTTCAGTTGTAGGTGGATCCCTCATTTCAACAAAGCTCCTAAAATATTGATAAGCAAATGTACCGACAGGCTTAGCCTTATTAATTTCTTAAAATGGCCCGATGAGCAATGTTCCGCTCTTCATCATAAAAAAACTCCGGATTCAGGATTCACGTTAACCCTACAATTCCGTGGTAGAAAGTGGTTGATACCTTGTACACTATCTCCGAAACGACGAATTAATCAAGCGGATACTCTTCATAACCTTATAGCTCATCATATTGGCGACATTTTGAGTATATCTTCATTGTTGGGAGTCTAAGCTAGATTCATAGCTGGTTTTAGAAGCTACACCACCAAGCTTCTTTTAACCCTGTTGACGATGGTCCTTCAGGAGGTAAAAGCATTTTGGGAAAGGTATTACGCCACTATTTCTAAAAAACTCTGGCGTTGAATGTTTGTGGATATTGAAAAACTTAAAATGTCTTACATAAGAACTTGATGCTAAAGGTCACATACCCTACAGACATGTATCCACATGGGATTTCTCGACTCTCTATACGACAATCCGTCATCAGGATCTTATAAGTTCATTAATAGTATCCGTGTTCAAGAAAACTGATCGCCGATATATTAATGTCAGGCCACAAAGCATTCTTTGGGTCTACTACATACAAGAGACATCATTCATGGGATGTCTCTTTGTTTATAGAGTTGCTTGAATTTCTCATTAATAATATTTATGTGAAATTTGGCAAAACAATATATCGATAGCATATAGGTATTCCAGTGGGTACTAATTGTGCACCCCTGTTGGCTGACCTATATCTGTTCTCTTATGAATACGGCTATATGCAAGCGTTTTCGAAAACCAATCAATAAAACGCCCGTTCATTCCAATTCACCAAATGCTATATAGACGATCTTCTCGCTGTAGATAATGACCAAATAAATGACGCAGTGAAGAATATACCTCCACCTTCACTGGATTTAAAGGAAACTACAGATAACCCTAACGGCACGTCATATTTAGACCAATATCTCTATAAAAATGAAGCCGGCCTTCTCTCACGTCGACTTTATGACAAAACAGATGATTACAATTTCGACATCGTAAACTATCCCTTTCTGGACAGTAATATTCCAGTGGGACCTGCATATGGCGTATGCATATCAAGCGTAGTAGCATTTGCTAGATAGTGTGTTAAATGTGACGATTTTAATCAACGTCACAATACATTATTGCAGAAACTTATTAAACAGGGCTATACAACCAAGCGCCTGCGTGTAAGATGTATGGCGTTACGTTTCGTAACTTGTGTCTAATTCCGCTTTACCCGCGGCTAGGGGTCGTATGAACCCATGTAATTCAAGATCCTCATGATGTTCATATGAACAGACACAATCAAAGCGTGACTGAATATTTCATTCTCTAGATGACGACTTTACAACGAATATCATATGGATTAAGAACACTGATCAGCGATACGGATTTGATCATAATGTCTTTCCGGCATCATTGAAAACTGTTCACCGCTTCTCTCTTGTTGCAGGAAACTAGCATATGTTTATGTATACTATGATTGTCTTTTTGAATTTGGTGCTAATGCTGATATATGGAACATGAAATAGGTATGGAAGCGGATATTCTTCAATGGACGACGGCTGAGTAAAGAATGACGGACCAGACGCTTGTAATTCTGTGACACAAATTACGAAAGTGGTTTGTCGAAGGCTCAAGAGGGGAGCAGTTTTTGTTCTGTTCACCATAATACTTACTCTAGTTTCTGTATTTGTTCACACAATCTTATTTGTTAAAAGGCAAAACTGTTTCAATAATACGCATTAGCTGCTACAACCAAATATAATAGACGCGTGGGAAATTTATTTAATTGAGCTCATCTGTACCAACTGATCTACTTTATGCAAGATAATTGGCAAAGCCTCCCACGCCCCTAACAGAGCTCGCATAAGCAGTTAGAAACTGACTCTACTTGATAAATTTAGTATATTTTAAATGAATTTCAGGCACGGACACATAGGTTTGTCAAAAATAAACATTTTTCATCGAGGATAGCTCTAGAATATGTTTTGTTCGCCATTTGATGACAGAAAAAAACCCCATCTGTTCACAGTAACGAGGTTTTCACTACAACTTCAAGAACTGTCACCTTGCATCAATTTGCTACAAAAGAGCATTTTCGTTACTGTCCTCTCAAAATGACCTCTCAGACGTGTTAACTGCAGCCTTCACATGCGCAGACATCCACTTCACCGCGAGAAGGCGCCATGCTGTATATATATCCTAGAATAGCACAAGATTTGCTTAAGCATATAATCCAACGTTAAGTTGATTGGGGGTATTAAGCGCAACATTGAAAGGGCGGTGGAAAACGACGTTGATAAAAAGTCATATGACCTCAGACTGTCATGCTTTTATAGTAGCTTTTCATGTGGACATCTTGACTGACATGACCACACGGCCCCTGGCAGCGGCTTGAACAGTATTAGATATAAATATTTCAGAGCGATGATGTAATAGCCCTATGAATTCATCTGTTGGAAAACGATGAACTATGTGACCGCCTGATAGAAAGAAAAAACAGCCCAAGCGAGAGAGTATTTAGAATGTAAGTTCGTAGTCAGAAGAAATAACTGTAAGGCCCGATGCCGACCAAGCACTTCATTCTCCGCCATTTTGAAAAATCACAAAACTACAATCACAATGATTTGTACATAAGGCAAGCATCGGGTGCGAAACGTTCACCAGCAGAATTTCACCATACACAGGGAACAATTAAATGCACTAAAAGGATGGAGAATACTAAGCCAGTGTACTGACAAACCACAACTTCAATGAGCTGTAATAATATGCTTACAATGAGGTTGAAACAGGTTAATATTATTTTGTTTATAAGTGGTATCCTTTTATTAACATACAGAGATAAACTGTGTTCAAAAAGATACGGCAACGATTTTGATAGGTTACATTTCGCACACTACCACCAATTACCTCTCGTGCACTTTTGTGTAAACGTCACAAGAGCAAGAACAGATTGTCGAACAACCCTGCTCAACAAAACTAGATTTACAGCTGGGCCCTTATTTTAATCAAAAATCCACTAATCAATAGAGGTTATGTAACTGAATATGCCTGCAGTATTTTAGTGTATTTAGAAACCATCTCCAATTATATTAGACCCTGCCCAAATTTTAGGATCTAGTCAGTTGAAATGAATTTCTCAGATAGGCAATTAGAAGTCGGCGTATGAATCTAAAGGACTAGATCGAAATGTGTCAATTCTTTTACATTCTGCACTGTATGCCTTCTCCGTCAAATGAAAACATGATAAAATGTATCAATAATAATGGATTTAAATGTGGTATAAACTTATAGGCTCCTGGAATCTACTTACTACACGGGACCACCTCTTCTGACAGACTTACTACGCGGGATTAATAAACACGAGACAAGGCAGTAGTTAAGATAGGATGAAGGCTCCGGTAAATCTTCCAACCAAAATGATCGAAAATTAAAATATTCACCAAACAGTGTACTTTCTGACAATTTCAATCAGAATTCGGTCATAAAGCTTTCTGTCCAGGCCCTCCAAATTTGGACGACCATGACAGCTGGCTAGAATCTAAAATGTTAAAGCCTGAAAATATATATAAGCATTAGATATGTTGATTTAGAAGATACATACAAGTTTACTTGAATAGTCTATGTCCAGTCGCTCAAAAAAAACTCCCTTCAGATTTTTTTGGTAAAAAATGACATGCGCAGTTGTGAGATTTAAATATCAAATTCTTACAGAAAATGCGCCGACGTTGGCTGTAAGATTCAAGATTGATTGAAAAGTAAATTTGGACATAAAACAAATGGCTCATACTTTCCTACATGTAAGCCGACATGGAAACATACTGTCGACAAAAAAAATGAATCAAAGTTGTTTGTACCGAAGGCCCATACTCTAGGAAATGATGTAATGGTTAAAACCGGACTTAGAGGATGAACTCGCGGATTGTAAATGTCCCCCTTGCAATTTGATGCGAATTTCTCCTTCCGATATACTCAAAAGTAAACACGTGGTTCTAATCGACACTAGTGAAAGCAATGAATATGCTGATATCTGATACTCGGATGCTGGCTGTATGTATATTTTCTAATTAGGCACAGACACAGAAGTTTATTAAAACTACACACTTTTGGTAAGAATTGTTTGTACGAAATTGGAGCGATATGCAAGAAGTGTGAAAAATTGACGACGTCTGGTGACTAAAAAACAACCATATGACTCAACAGGAAAGTATTCATCGACATCTAACATTCAGACCCAAGAATACGGTGGATTCTCGGACGTAGCCTTAGTATCTCAGCCGCGCTTTTATTGCAGCTGTTCATGTGGAGACTACGAAGTATCCATACGGCCCCTAGCACCGGCTTAAGAGGAATTAGATACACTAGCTCGGAAGCTGTGATGACAAATCAGGTAAAACTACTCTTGTTTTGACCGTTTTTTATTATCCGGCGGTCACATATTTCATCATTTTCCAACAGATGAATCGATAGGGTTATTACATCATCACTCGGAAACATTTGTATCTAATACCGCCTCAAGCCGGCGCAAGGGATCGTGTAAGCATGTAATTCAAGATGTTCACATTTACACCTACAATGAAAGCGGGGTTGGATAAAAATAGTCACTGGGATCACTTTTGATTCTTGTGATGATTTTAGAAATATTTCGCCAGTATATTTGCCTGAGGGACCATATGACTTATTGTCAGTAAGCCGGCGTCGGTTTCCAACATCCTTTTAATGTTGCCATTAAATCACCCATTACCATGCGATTATATCATCACAAAATGCGCGCGAACAATACATAACTTTAGGATGTAATTCAACAGAATATCACATGAGCTGATTATAAAATAGTTTTTTACCATGAATATTCACGCAAAATATATTTACATTATTGGTTAGAACGGATTTATATGTAGGTGTTTGTGTGCGTCATAAATTAATGTCATGTGGTAGATGAGAGGAATTATTTGGCCATCCTTGATTTGCCGAGCAAACCGGGATTTTTCTGTACCCGATTTCTGCTGTGGTAACGCAACAAATGCTGAACGATGTTAATATGAGAGTTTTTTACGTCCGCGGGGATTGATGTTGGTACTGCTGGTTTTTAACACCGATACATTGTCCCTAGGAACCACTTCACTGTAACTCTTTAGAATTATCGCTACCATCAAATATATATAGGCTTCCACGTTATTAAAAATACCTTGGTAGTTTAGCCCCCAGCGATACATTTTCTGTGAATTAATGGACCCTTATTGAAGAGAAATTTCATGCTGAAAGCATTAACAAAGTGGCTGATGGATGACTCATGAGGAATACAGTTTATGTTCTGTGATTCGAAGGCCATAATTTTCACGTATTGAAATCAAGTCCGCACTGACCAAAATATTATTGATGCGAAAATATGCCAATGTACTACATTACTACTATTCAACTTCATTTGGTCAGACCTGAAATGATCATCAATGGAAGGTTTCCTATTTCACACTTACGATAAATTAACCGGTAATTATTACAAGAAATAAATGGCAATATGGAAGACATAGGTCATTTACCAAAACATTTCCTGGACATTCACCAATGTTGTATAGATGATATCTTTGCTATAAGACGGACGATTTCAGATTAGACAAACGGCACCGTTATTATAGTCCAAGATATAGCGTATGCCTTGCTCGCTTAGTAGCATTTGGTTGTGTCTGTCCATTCAACTAACGGCAAACGATTTACTACGACAAATTATTCGACATGACCAAACTATCAAATGTGTTCATCTCAAGCACAAATTTGATGGCAAATGCCAAATGACTGGGACAAATCATGTCAGTTTCGAAACATGTTTCAGTCATTCAGCCTGAGTTTGAGACTAGTGCTGAAAATTGGTCCAGTCCCATGCGTGATTCGAACTGGCGACCACCAGAGAAAGGAACCCAACTGCCACCACTATATATCGCCTATATATATATCTAAACCAATTTTCAGCAGTAGTGTATTCCCAAAATATCGAAATATTGTTATAGGATCATTTTCTAATTGTTAAAATGTATCTTCATTGAATTTGACGACAATGTGCTCAGAAGCATTCTTGCTTTGGAAGATTTTAGTAACCCGAATTGCTGTTGGCTCTCGCTGTCTTGTAGCGAAAGATTCCAACAGCAAGTCTGTATTTTCCTTTCATCCGGTGGAGATGATGTACGTTGGGCTCTTAACCGACATGTCATTCTATCAAGGCAGACGGTTTATAGTAATGTTTTTTATTCAAGTTATCGGGTAATTTGTTTGACGGCAATACGGAGTATCTATGGATAGCTGAATGCGTGGTGTTTTTTCTGTTACATTAAGATGATAATGTCATAACAAACCGTTGAGTACATTTTGACACGTTTGTGGGGCTTGGATTCAGTATTTGTCTTGTGGAATCCGTAAGAACGGCACATCAGAGGAAATAATAAGGCCGAACAGGAAATCTATGTTGACGGTAAAGGAGCGTTCAAAACGCATCTGCTTTCACGAGCACTAGGCAAGTGGCGATGGCCAAAGGGCTTAGTCAGATCATCTTAGAAATTTCTCAGATAGTCAACTAGAAGTCGGCGTAGGAGTCTAAAGGACTAGATCAAAATGGGTCAATTCTTTTACACTCTGCACTGTATGGCATGTCAGTCAATAAACACATGATAAAAGGTATCACTAATAATGAATTTAAATGTGGTATGAACATATAATCGCTTCGAATTCGCATACTACCCGGGAACAATCTTTTCTAATAAACTTGATACGCGGGATTAATAAACACGAGACAAGGCAGTAGTTGAGATAGGATGGAGGCTCAGGTATATCTTGCAACCAAAATGATCGAAAATTAAAATATTCACCAAACAGTAAACTTTCTGACGATTTCAAACAACATTCAGTCATAAATCTTCTGTCCAGATGCATTTACAATGAAAGCGGGGTTGGATAAAAATAATCACAGGGATATTTTTGATTCTTGTGATGTTTTCAGAAATATGCCTCCAGTATATTTTCCTTTGGGACCATATGACTTTTTGTCAGTAAGCCGGCATCGTTTTCCAACACCCTTTCAATGTTGTCTTTAAATCAACCATTGCCATACGATAACAAGACATAACTTTAGGATGTGATTGGGAGAAAGGCAACAGTATATCACATGAGCTGATTATAGTATAGGTTTTCACGCAAAATATCTTTACATTATAGGTTAGAACAGATTCATATGTGGGTGTCTGTGTCCGTAATGAATTAATGGCATGTGGTAGATGAGAGGAATTGTTTAGCCATCCTTGATTTGCCGAGTAAACAGTGATTTTCCTGTACCCGTTTTCTGTTCTGGTAATTTTGAACGATGTTAATATGAGTTTTTGACGTCCACGGGAATTGATGTTGGTACTTCTCGTTGTTAACACCGACACACTGTCCCTAGGAACCACTTCATCGTTGCTCTTTAGAATTATCGCTGACATCATATATATATAGGCTTCCACGTTATTAAAATACCTTGGTGGATTAGCCTCTAGCGATATATTTTTCGTGAATTAATGAACCCTTATTGAAGAGAAATTTCATGCTGAATGCATTAACAAAGTAGCTGATGGATGACTCATGAGGAATACAGTTTATGTTCTGTGATTCGAAGGCAATTTTCACCTATTGAAATCAACTCAGCACTGACCAAAATATTATTGATGCGAAAATATGCCAACATACTACATTACCACTATTCAACTTCATTTGGTCAGATCTTAAAATTATCATCAATGGAAGATTTACTATTTCACACTTACGATAAATTAACCGGTAATTATTACAAGAAATAAATGGCAATATGGAAGACATAGGTCATTTACCAAAACATTTCCTGGACATTCACCAATGTTGTTAGATGATATCTTTGCTATAAGACGGACGATTTCAGATTAGACAAACGGCACCGTTATTATAGTCCAAGATATAGCGTATGCCTTGCTCGCTTAGTAGCATTTGGTTGTGTCTGTCCATTCAACTAACGGCAAACGATTTACTACGACAAATTATTCGACATGACCAAACTATCAAATGTGTTCATCTCAAGTACAAATTTGATGGCAAATGCCAAATGACTGGGACAAATCATGTAAGTTTCATGTGTCAGTCATTCAGTCTGAGTTTGAGATTAGTGCTGACAATTGGTCCAGTCTAATGCGGGATTCGAACTGGCGACCACCAGAGAAAGGAACCCAACCGCCATCACTATATATCGCCTATCTAAACCAATTTTCAGCAGTAATGTATTCCCAAAATATCGAAATATTGTTACAGTATGATCTTCTAATTGTTAAAATGTATCTTCATTGAATTTGACGACAATGTGCTCAGAAGCATTCTTGCTTTTGAAGATTTTAGTAAACCGAATTGCTGTAGGCTCTCGCTATCTTGTAACGAAACATTCCAACAGCAAGTCTGTATTTTCCTTGATGATGTATGTTGGGCTCTTAACCGACATGTCTTTCAGTCAAGGCAGACTGCTTATAGTAACGTTTTTTATTCAAGTTATCGGATAATTTGTTTGACGGCAATACGGAGTATCTATGGGTAGTTGAATGCGTGGTGCTTTTTCTGACACATTAAGATGATAATGTAATAACAAACCGTTGAGTACATTTTGACGCGTTTGTGGGGCTTGGATTCAGTGTCTGTCTTGTGGAATCCGTAACACATTAGAGGAAATAATAAGGCAGAAGAGGAAGTCTGTGTTGGCGGTATACGGGCGTTCAAAACACATCTGCTGTCACGAGCATTAGGCAAAAGTGGTGATGGCCAGAGGGCTTAGTCAGATCATCTTAGAAAATTGCAACCGTCACATGAATATGCGGCCGAGGAATCCCGTCTGCTCTCAAAATCTCTAAATCGGATGACAATGGATTATTATATTACAGCGCGATAATTGATGACTGCCTGTTCTGATAGCAAAGGTTCGAGTGAACAGCCACTGACACGCCATTATTTCTACCTCTTCTGACACCGAACAATACAGTATGCCTTCTCATACCTCCACTGTACAATTCTAACCCAGCTCTCCGTATGTGTGTAGAGAATCGTGACAACACAATAGTCAGATAGTGTCGTTTCATGCCAAATCCACATTTCCTCACTAGGACGTTTGTCAGTTTCAAACCGATTGTCTTGGACCGGCGAATGTAGAGGTTCGCATCGGATAAAGCTTCTTCATCAATGGTATATGCACCCTACGCATCTTAGAGTGATCGAACGCCCAATTCCGCCCTCTTCTGTTAGTTGAATGCAAGTCGTTGGAAATTCCCAGCACGACTGAAGCATAATTACAAGCGTCTGGTCCCTCATTCATAATTCAGCCGTAGTCCATTAAAGAATATCCGCGTCCATAATCCAAAGACCTATCCATATTCCATATAACAGCATTAGCACCAAATTAAGAAAGACAATCATAGTATACATAAACATAGGATAGTTCCCTGCAAGAGAGTAGCGGTCAACAATTTTCAGTGATGCCGGCAAGACATCATGATGTTTCAAAAATATTATATCCGTATCGCTGACCATTCTTCTTAATCCATAGGATATTCGTTATAAAGTCGTCATCTAGAGAATGATGTATCTCAGTCACTCTTTGATTGTGCTTGTTCATATGAGCACCATGAGAATCTTAAAGTACATGGGTTCATACGGCCTCTATCCTATCTATCAGCATGCGATATGTATCACCAAACTTGAGAAACTTCGAGTGGAGGCGCTGGGTGGAATATCCCTGTTTTATAAGTTTCTGCAATAATGTTTTGTGGCGTTAATTAAAATCGTCACATTTAACACAGGATCTAGAAAATGCTACTAGGCGTGATAAGTATACCCCATATGCAGGTTCCACTGGAACATTACTGTCCAGAAAGGGATAGTCTACGATGTCGAAATTGTAATAATCTCTTTTGTCATAAAGTCGACGAGAGAAATGGCCCGTTTCATTTTTATAGAGATATAGGTCTAAATATAATGTGCCGGTAGGGCTATCTGTAGTTTCCTTCAAATTCAGCGAAGGTATATATATATCCTTCACTGCGTCATTTATATAGCGGTTATCCACAGCGAGAAGATCGTCTATATAGCGTTTGGTGAATGAGAACGAACGAGCTTTGAATTAATCGGTTTTTGGTTTAGTCATATCGAACAGATATAGGTCAGCCAACAGGGGTGCACAATTAGTCACTCTGACAAGCGATAATCTAAATAACCTTTCAATGAAATAATTATAGGGCCAACCAGAAAGACTGGAACGATCTAAAGGATAATAACGATGTAAATATATGGTGCCAGAGAATTACTCACAATCTAACAGTGGCAGCTACAACTTCCATACCTCAGAAGAACATTATTATAAATCCCAACGATAAACCATGGATATCAAATAAAATTAAACACGAAATGAGAATTCGAGATCAACTTTTTTTTAAATCTAGGAGAACTAATCTCGAAGTTGATATATTCTCAAATTTAAAAGTCAGAGAAATCATGTAAATTTGTTAATTAATACCGCCAAAAACGATCTGAAGTCAAAAACAGCCGAACAAATTCAATCCGGTAAGTATGGTTCCCAATATTGGTGGAAGCCAAGCAAGTCCTTTCTGAAAAATAGTAACTCCAACCTCAATGATATACCGCCTTTAAAGAGATGATGATTCTTTTGCTTATGAGTGCTGCGAAAAGGCTGAAATTTTAAATACATATTTTTCTAACATCACCATAATTGACGATTCTTCAGTGGTGTTGCCTCCATTGTCAATGTTTACCGATAAATCTCTAGATAACATTTTTGTTACCACTAGTGACATATATGACGTGCTTTATAACCTGGACACATCCAAAGCCATTGGACCTGACAAAATAAGTCCCAGATGTCTTCACGAATCTAGGCATGTTCTATCTGCAATTCTGGCTCGCTTTTTCAATCACTCTTTGAAAACGGCATCATTCCCGTCTGCATGGAAAGTAGCCAATGTAACACCATTGTTCAAGAAAGGCGACTGCCACTTAGCGGCCAACTATCGTCCAATATCGCTTCTAAGTTGTCTGAGTAAAGTTATGGAAAGAATTGTGTTTAAGTATCTGTATAATTACGTTAGACATGATATAACGTCACATCAATCGGGCTTCCTTCCAAATAATTCAACCATAACACAATTGCTCGATTTACTCTTTGATATAACGAAGGCACTAGACGAACAAAAAGAAGTACTGTTTTTATTTTTCGACATATCTAAGGCTTTTGATCGTGTGTGGC
Source organism: Hanleya hanleyi (assembly GCA_036873755.1). Taxonomy (NCBI): domain Eukaryota; kingdom Metazoa; phylum Mollusca; class Polyplacophora; order Lepidopleurida; family Hanleyidae; genus Hanleya; species Hanleya hanleyi. The sequence goes on from JAVTVY010032291.1 coordinate 103,700, forward strand.
GTCGCGGCTTACTGTTTAAGTTACAACAATATGGCATCTCTGGCAACCTCCTGAAATGGTTTGTAAGTTATTTGAAAAATCGTTGCCAGCGAGTAGTATTGCAGGGTAAGGAATCTACGACACTAAGACTTCACGCAGGAGTACCACAGGGCTCTGTTCTTGGTCCGCTACTCTTTCTGTTATTTATCAATGATCTTCCCAGTAATATTTTCAATAATATTCGATTGTTTGCCGACGATACCTGTCTATACATCATCTCTGATACCTTAACCCATCAGACTGTCTCAATCTACCATGACTTGGACCTGATATCTAACTGGGCGAGAACATGGCTTGTCGATTTTAATGCAACAAAAACTGTCGCCGTTTTAGCTTCTCTGCGTCGTGAACCATCGTCTTTTCCTATCGCTTTTGAAAATAATACCATCACCCTGTCTTCGAATCATAAACATCTTGGAGTTACGTTCAACAATAAAGGAAAATGGAACGACCATGTCGAAGATCTTGTTATCAAAGCACAGAAAAAGTTATCGATCTTTAAAGGATTGAAATACATCTTAGACAGAAAAACACTCGAAATAATGTACAAAAGTTTCATCAGACCTAGCTTAGAATATACCGACATGGTCTGGGACAACTTGTCACAAAATGAACTTGATCGGCTGGAGAATATCCAAAAAGAGGCAATGAGAACTATTACTGGTTTGACAAGACGTGTTAGACTTGAAGCACTTTATACTGAGGCAGGCTTTGAAAAACTATCTCAAAGACGTTATATTCCCAGACTGATTATGTTTTATGTTTTACCGAATATCTAATGGTATGACCACTTCTTCTCTTAAGGATAATCTTCCTATTGCTACTAATGTGCGAAACCCTTATAGCTTACGCAATCCAAGCCAGTTTACATCGTACAGATGTCGTACTGAAGTCTTTCGTAGATCTTTCTTCCCTTCTTCTGTGCGGGACTGGAATACACTTCCGGAATCTGTTAGAAACTCTCCTTCGTTAGTTGCTTTTAAACGTCACTTACAGAACACATGGCCAATCTCGATGCCACCGCCTTGGTTTTACGCATGCAGTCGAAAAGAAAATGTTATACTCTGTCGCCTGCTGAATGGTTGTAGCAACCTAAAACGACATCTGTTCAACAACTTCATTTCACAAACGTCTCAGTGCAACTGTGGATACGCTGATGAAACTGTTGACCACTACTTATTTCACCGTCCCCTATTTAGAAATCAAAGAGTTGTCCTTCTGGAAAATATTAATAGAATCTATGGTACCGAGCTGATGCTATCAGCCCAGGGATTGCTATTTGGAAACGATGAAAAAAGTACAAAATTAAACATTGAAGCTCAGATATGTTTAGGTGAGTTTATCAAAACGACAAAACGATTTGAATAAGAATATAATTATACACATAGCTAACAACAAAGAAAAAGTAACTACCCCTAGCAAATCCTAAGCGACCGATATTAGCATAATAACCACATGCATATCTCTAGTCGTAGACGCGCATATGGTCATCCCGAGCACCCCGCTCCACCAATTAGCTGAATTATTTTTCGATATTGTTCCCTCCGGCCATCACGTATTGTATTCAATATGTATGTAAGATTGTAATTAATGCTGTGTATTTCAAACTATCTAAAAGTGGGAGACGCAGTAACAAGTCTATCTTAATGCGCTCCTACAATGCACAAAATGCAATAAAGCATCATATAAACCAAAGACTTAATTTCGATTCTAAGACATGAGACTCTATGATAGCGATCCTTCCTATTTTGCCAAACAAACGTTATCGCAAACCAAGAGGTTATTTGTCTTACATTTCATGGTGAGACATGTAAAAGATATGTATCCTGACTGAGTTCTATGCACTATTGAAATATACAAATCACTAATGTGGCCTTGAATGAATGGCGATTGAGCGTACAACCTCGAAAGTTCGATAAAATGCTACCTATGTCAACTCTAACATATCAATCAAGATCTGACGTGTCTGATGCAGGTCCCTAGTCCGGCCTTTCATTCAATCGTTAAACAAAATGGGAGTGGTCGTTTCTGTGGCACAACGCCTACATTGGTCATTTGTACCTGTATCACACTTAAACCATTATTCAGAATACTATGATTGTCCTTTTGAATTTGGTGCTAATACTGTTATATGGAATATGGAATAGGTCTTTGGATTATGGACGCGGATATTCTCTAATGGACGACGGCTGGATTATGACGGACTAGACGCTTGTAATCTCCAAAGTTACTTGAAAGACGATAAGGCGACGTTGCCCTTAATATGAGGAGACATTTGTCCGTCGTCTTGTCTGTCTGTACGTGAGATATTTCATTCCAAGATTATTGCTGTGTGACAACACCTAATCCCGTGTAGAAGATAGGTTATTTTAATTAATCTTCTCATAATAATTTGGTATCAGCAAACGACATTGAATGTCCAATCTAGCTGAGCAGTTTACGTCTTTTGCCATTCCAAAGGAATCACACGATTGTTCTTTATTCAGTTTTACATGTGTGTGTATCCCCCCTCCCCCCACTTCAGAAAAGCTAACAAAATACTGTTAAGCTAATGTACCGACTGGATCAGCCTTATTAATTCATCGAAATGACCCAAATGAGCAATGATCCGCTCATCTTTATCCTTATATTATAAATAACTCCGGATCAGAAAAAGTTGTTGACCTATACATTATCTTCGAAACGGCGAATTAAAAAAAACAACACACTCCATAACCTAATAGTCCATCATATTGGCGTCATTTTGAGCATATCGTCACTTCCCTCCGATCAAATGATCATGGGTGAATCCAAAATGGCGGCCATCTGTGTGTAGCGATGAAATTGCTTTTTCTAAATTTCTCTTCAAACTCTTTGCCCTCTTCATTATGAAAGTGCTCAAAATCATCTTGTCTCGCATTAGATAATTTTACCCGTGATTCTCTGCTCGGGAGTTATTTAAATAGACCCAAATGACCCCAGTGTGATAGACTGCAAAGTCACAGATCTTCGGCTCTCATCTTTTTGTCGTTCTGGAGGTAGAGCAGAAAGTTTGGTATGGGGGTATAATTATAATGGTATATTAATTGTGTTAATATTAGACGGATCAATCTGTGTTAGAAATTCACGAATGGACTCTAATCATTTTAATTCGATCAAACGATTAGTGTAATGCGCGTAAAGAGTACCTAACTTTAGCAGGTCAACAGGTAAAGGACCTGAGACGGTTAAACTACACTGAAGCCGAAGATTTAACGCGAAATATCTAACAATTATCGATTATAGCTGGTTTATATGTCATTGTGTTTGTTTGAACGTGTAATTAGATGATGGGATGTGTTGGATAGTTGGATAGTCGTCCATGAGCAGATATTTATTTTATTTGCCGTGCAAACAGTAATCGTTCTGTACCCATTTACATGCTATGGAATGGCAATAATTGCTGGACACTGTTGAACCAAGTGTTTTATCTACTGCGAGGGATATTGGTACTGCTCGTTACGTGCACGGAGAAAATGTCCTTCTGAACCACTTCATCGTAACTCTTCAGAATTATTGCTGCCATCCAATAGATATGGGCCTCCGCGTTATTTACAACACGTTAGGTAGATCGCTCTGTTTCCACCCTCCATGGACATATTTCCGTGCAGTAATGAATGTTCATTATTCGTTGGCAGGGACATGATTTCGGTGACAGAAATTACTAAAGTGGTTGATCGAAGGCTCATGGGGAGAGCAGTTTGTGTTCTGTGAAGGCAATGATTCTTATTATAGTTTCTGTATTTGTATAGATGCGTGGGAGATTTATTTAATTCTGGGGATCATCTGTACAAACTGATTCGATGTATGAAAGATAACTGACAAAGTCTCCCACGCCCTTGATAGAGCTCGCATGAACAGTCAGAAAAGCTCGACTGGATACATTTAGTATATTTTATATGAATTTAAGGCACGGACACAGAGATTTATTAAAAATAAACACTTTTCATCAAGAATAGCTTCATTTAAGCATCATTTTCTGTGATGTCTCTGACTTGAATAGATACATTCGTTGGAGGTGGAAAACGATGCCGGCGCACACCGGCTGTCAACGAGCACTGGCAGTTGGGGATGGCCAGAGGGCTTAGTCAAATCATGTTAGAAAATTCCGGCTGTGCCATGAATATGCGGACGCGGAATCCCGTCTACTCTCGTAGTCTCTAAATCGGATGGCAGTGGATTATTACTGATTACAGCGTGATCATCGATGACAGCCTGTTTTGATAGCCTTTCTTACAGTGGTTTGATTGAACAACCGCTGACACATTATTTTCAACTCTCCGGACACCGAACAAAACAGTAGGCCTACTGAAAACCTCCACTGTATAATTCTAACCCCAGCTTTACATATCTGTGAAGAGACTCGTGACAATACCATGGTCAGGTAATGTCGTTTCATGCCAAATCCACATCTCACTAAATCGTTTGTCAGTGTCAAACAGATTGTCTTGAACCGCCGAATGTGGATTTTCGCATTGGATTTAGCTTCTTCATCAATGGTACATGTATCCTAACATCTCAAACTGATCGAACACTCACTTCCGTCTTCTTCTGTTAGTTGACTGAATGCGACATTAAACCTTAATTCTCTCTCTCTTCAATTCTTTGGACTTTTCCAGAAGGACTGGAGCATAAGTCACACTAAGTCACTCTGATAACCGATAATCCAAATAACCCTTCGATTAAATAATTATAGGGCAAACTAGGAAGACTTTCGCTTCTAGGACATGAGACGCTAGGATAGCGATCCTACCTATTTTGCCAAATATGCGTTATCAAAAATATCTGCAACATTTGAGAATGGATGTAGCCAAATGTTAATGGAAAAAAAAGCAAGTGTACTGAACGTAACAAACCCTGCCCTCGTTCTGTTTTTGGTTCAACATCTATGCCAGATGATTTTACCTTTCCAATACCTTAATGCTGACCAGAAAAGTAGTACTTTGTCCTGTCCGTTTTATTTGCTGAAGTATTAACGTCAAACGTACTTCACTTTCAATTCAGCGAATTATACAAACGAATGCTAAGTACCGGTAAGTTTCAATCTGTGACGTTGAGCTTCCGTTAGATAAGGGTCTTCGTGAACCGTTCCCAGTGTTATGTCTCAATGTGTAGAAGACGCCTTTTTCTGTTAATGGTTTGCTGGCTGTCTGGAAATCTTGACCTGCTTAACTCTTATATATGTTTTGCAACGTAGGCCCTTCTTCCGACCAGATCTGTGCAAGGTATCGAAAGTCCCGCAGCCAGTTAGAACAAATGGACGGAAAACCAAGGTGTTATTTGTGTTATATTTTCTGGTGAGATAAGCAAGAGATATACCTTCTGACTTAATTCCATGCACTATCGGAATATACACATCAGTAATGCGACCATGAAGTGGTTCTGATGAAATACGCGTGAGCGTACAACCTTGAAAGTTCGATAAAATACTTTCTATGTCAATTCTGCCATATCAATCAAGATCTGACGTGCCTGTTGCAGGCTTCTGCTCCGGTCTTTCATCCAATCGTTAAACAACGTGGGAGTGGCTGTTTCCATTAATCTAGTCTCAATTGGTGCCACATCGCGAACTATTTGATACCAAGTCGTCTGCATTAACCATTATTCGACGTAAAGTGTCTCTCCAAATTTACTTGAAAGACGATAAGACGACGTTGCCCTTAATTTGAGGTGTCATTTGTGCGTATAGCCGGTGAAGTCGGGATATCAGAGTGCTTGTTCCCATATCCGTTGTCTTGTCTGTCTGTACGTGAGAGAATTCATTTCAAGACTTACTGCTGTGTGATAACACCTAATCGCCACAAGCATTCATAGAAAAATGTGAGTATCTGTTTCATCATCAAAGTTGTATTCTGAAAAACGTGTAGAATATCGCGTATTTCAATCAAACTTCTCCTAATTATTTTATGTCAGCAAACGAAATTAATTCTTCAATCTGGCTGAGCAATTTTACTCTTTCGTGCAATCTAAAGAAACCCTGAATCAAACGATCTTTCTTTTCTTTGAGATGTAGGTGTATCCCCACTTCGACAAATCGTCAAATACTGATAAGCAAATGTACTGACACAGGTTCAGCATTAACAGTTCGCAGTCATTCGTTTATTTATAAATAACTCCTTATTCAGTATTCGGGTTAACCCTACCAGGCCTAGAGAGGAAGATTTCATGCCTTGTACAATATCTCCGAAACGACGGATTAATGAAAGCCGAAACACTCCATAACCTAATGGTCCATCGTATTTGCGCTTGAGCATATTTTCATTCTCCTCCCAGCAAAGGCTCATGGGTGAATTCAAAATGGCGACCATCTATGTGTGTCGGAAAAGTAGAGTAGATTTCCAGAGAAACTAGTATAAATAAAACATTCTGAAATTGTGACTGAAAAGTCGACCTTGGAGCTTTGATAGTTTCAGCACCCATGCATTAGGTGTAAAAAAAATGCCATCCCCCCGCCCGCCCACGTCCCACCGCAGCATCTTCACTTGTTGTGGTATACCCTATGTTCCTATTGTTGTAAAATTGATCAGAAAATGTGTTAAAATGTGTTAAATTTAAAGAATGAATTCTAATTCTAATTCATAACACGATTAATGCAATGCGCACGAACAATACCTAACGTTACAAGATCTACAGGGGAAAACTGACATGCAAAGGACATGAGGTGGTTATAATACACTGCAAGCCGAAAAGTTAACGCGAAATATCTAACAATTATCAGTTATATCTGTTTTTCTTTGTCATTGTGGATGTTTGAATATGTAATTAGATTATGGGATGTGTTGGATAGTTGGATAGTCATCCATGAGTAGATATTTATTTGCCGAGCAAACAGTAATCGTTCTGAATCCATTTACACGCTCTGGTAACGCAATAATTGCTGGACGATGTTAAACCGAGTGTTTTGTCTAAGGGCAGGGATATTGGTACTGCTCGTTACGTGCACGGAGAAAATGCCCTTCCGAAACACTTCACCGTAACTCTTCAGAACCGTCGATGTCATCAAATAGGTATAAGCTTCCGCGTTACTTATAACACGTTAGATAGATCGCTCTGTTTCCACCCTCCATGGACATATTTCCGTACAGTAATGGGCGTTCATTATTGTTGGCAGGAAAATGCTTTCTGTGGAAAAAATTACTAAAGTGGTTGATCGAAGGCTCATGGGGAGAGCAGATTGTGTTCTGTCAGGGCAATAATTCTTACTCTAGTTTATGTATTTGTTCACACGGAGAATCTTATTTGTTAAAAGGCAAAACTGTTAATAATACGCATTAGGAGCTTGAACCAAATGTTATAGTCGCGTGGAAAATTTGTTGAATTCTGGGGCTCATATGTACCATATATGATATTGCAAGATAATTGGCAAAGCCTCCCGCGCCGTTAATAGAGCTCGCTTAAGCAGCCAGGAAAAGCTCGATTGGATATATTTAGTAGATTTTATATGAATTTAAGGCACGGACACAGACGTTTATTAAAAATAAACACTTTTCACCAAGGATAGCTCTAGAATTGCTCCAAACTTGCTTAAGCATATAAACCACCATTAAGCTGATTGGAGATAATTAGGGGTCCCGCTCCTAAGAATACTGAGTTGAAGAAACAGCTTTCTTCAGTTAGGGAAGTTTTTTGCTTGATAGCTACCCATGATTAATACAAAAAAGCTGACGGAGATGAGGACAGCAGTGTCTATATTTACTTTCTTCAAAAACGTTCAGTTCCAGTTGACGGTGCTTTAAAATATACATATTCAACACGGCTCCCCCAGAGTTTGACACAATACAAACGACCCTTCGAGACATTCTCCCCGTCGACTCAAGAATGGTATGTAGCAATAGAGGTTATGTAACTGAATATGCGTGCAGTATTTCAGTGGACAAGAATCTATAATTAGTTGAGAACAACCGACTCAAAAACTGATCCACTGTAGGAACCATCTACAAATTTTAGTCCAAAATTTAGGATCCAGTCAGTTGAACTGAATTTCGTTCATATGCATATGAAGTCGGAGCATATAACACAAGGCTATTCCATGGATAACAATTCCTATTGAGATGGCGAGACCTGAACATCATTCCCAAAAGCCTCCTCCTGAAACCACCTGTCCGCTCAGCAGCTGCGCAGAAGATCCTTTGCCAAGCCTCAAAACACCTTTTTATTGATCGAATCCGACATAACACTTGGAAAGATCATCAACCGTCAATCTTAGATTCATGCCACCCTACAAGCTCAATTCATTAGTTCCACAGCAATAAAAAAGTTGTTATCCATAGCCTTGTGTTAGTTGAAGCTAAAAGACTAGATACACATGTTTCAATTCTTTTACTGTATGCCATCTCAGTCAAATGAGAACATGATAAAAGGTATCAATAAAAATGGACTTAAATGTGGTATAATATTATAGCCTCTTCGAATCTACTTCCCACACGGGAACAGACTCACTGCGTGGCATTAATATACACGACGCAAGGCAGTAGTTAAGATAGGATGGAGGCTCGGGTAAATCTGGCAAACAAAATGATTGAAAATTAAAATACTCACCAAAATGTGTATCACCTGACAATTTCAAATATAATTCAGTCATAAAGCTTTATGGCCAGACGCATCATGTGGAGTTGTGGCGCTCCAAAATTGGACGACCATTACAGCTGGCTAGAATCCAACGTGTTAAAGCCTGGAAATATATATGCATTAGATATGGTGACTTAGAAGATACATGCAAGTTTACATGAATCGTCCAGTCCCAAAAAAAACTCACTTCAGATATTTTTTTTGTAAAAATGACATGCGCAGTTGGAAGATGTAAATATCAAATTCTCACAGAAAATGCGCCGGCCTTGGCTGTAAGATTCAGGATTAATTGAAACGTAAATTAGGACATAAAACAAATGACTCCTTTATGTGACTCCATATTTTCCTTTATGTAAGCCGACATGGAAACATATTGTCAACCAAAAAATAAATCAAAATTTATTGTACCGAAGGCCCATACACTGGGAAATGATGTAATGATTAAAACTCGGTTTGGAGAATGAACTCACGGTTTGAAATTGCCCTCCTTGTAATTTGATGAAAATTTCTACATCTGATATGCCCAGAAAGTAAACACGTGGTTATAATCGACACTAGTGAAAGCAATGAATATGCTGATATCTGATACTCGGATGCTGGCTGTATGTATATTTTCTATAAATTAGGCACAGACACAGAAGTTTATTAAAACTACACACTTTTTGTAAGAATTGTTTGTACGAAATTGGAGCGATATGCAAGAGGTGGGAAAAATTGACGACGTCTGGTGACTGAAAAACAACCATATGACTCTACAGGATAGTATTCATTCTGTGATGACAGAATAGCTCAAACAACTCATCTTGTTTTTGACCGTTTTTTATTATCAGCCGGTCACATATTTCATCATTATCCAACAGATGACTTGATAGGGTTATTACCTCATCACTCGGAAACATTTGTATCTAACACCGCCTCAAGCCGGTCCAAGGGATCGTGTGGGCATATAAATCACGATGTTCACATTTACACCGACAATAAAAGTGGGGTTGGATACAAATAATCAGTGGGATCACTTTTGATTCTTGTAATGTTTTTTAGAAATATACCGCCAGTATATTTGCCTGTGGGACCATATGACTCCTTGTCAGTAAGCCGGCATCGTTTTCCAACACCCTTCCAATGTTACTTTTAAATCAACCATTACCATACTATTAAACCATTATCACAAAATGCCCGCGAACAAGACATAACTTTGGGATGTAATTGGGGGAAAAAAACAATATTATATCACATGAGCTGATTATAATATAGTATTTACCGTTTGTATTCACGCAAAATATCTTTACGTTATTGGTTAGAACAGACTTATATGTAGCTGTTTTTGTGCGAAATAAACTGATGGCATGTGGTAGAGGAGAGGAATTATTTTACCATCTTGGATTTGCCGAGCAAATCGTGATTTTTCTGTACCCGATTTCTGCTCTGGTAACGTAATAAATGCTGAACGATGTTAATATGAGAGTTTTTGACGTCCACGGTGATTGATGTTGGTGCTGCTCGTTGTTAACACCGATACACTGTCCCTAGGAACCACTTCATCGTAGCCCTTTAGAATTATCGCTACCATCAAATATATATAGGCTTCCACGTTATTAAAAATACCTTAGTAGGTTAGCCTCTAGCGATATATTTACCGTGAATTAATGGACCCTTATTGAAGAGAAATTTCATGCTGAAAGCATTAACAAAGCAGCTGATGGATGACTGATGAGGAATACAGTTTATGTTCTGTGATTCGAAGGCAATTTTCACCTATTGAAATCAACTCAGCACTGACCAAAATATTATTGATGCGAAAATATGCCAATATGCTACATTACTACTATTCAACTTCATTTGGTCAGATCTGAAATGGTCATCAATGGAAGATTTCCTATTTCATACTTACGATAAATTAACCAGTGATTATTACAAGAAATAAATGGCAATATGGAAGACCTAGGTCATTTACCAAAACATTTCCTGGACATTCACCAATGTTGTATAGATGATATCTTTGCTATAAAACGGACGATTTCAGGCTAGACAAACGGCACCTTTATTATATTCCAAGATATAGCGTATGTCTTGCTCGCTTAGTAGCATTTGGCTGTGTCTGTCCATTCAACTAACACCAAACGGAATTACTACAGCAGATTATTCGACATGACCAAACTATCAAATGTGTTCATCTGAAGCACAAATTTGATGGCAAATGCCAAATGACAAATCATGTAAGTTTCGAAACATGTGTCAGTCATTCAGTCAGAGTTTGATTCTAGTGGTGAAAATTGGTCCGGTCCCATGCGGGATTCGAACTGGCGACCACCAGTGAAAGGAACCCAACCGCCATCACTATATATCGCCTATCTAAACCAATTTTCAACCGTAGTGTATTCCCAAAATATCGAAATATTGTTATAGGATCATTTTCTAATTGTTAAAATGTATCTTCATTGAATTTGACGACAATGTGCTCAGAAGCATTCTTGCTTTGGAAGATCTTAGTATCCCGAATTGCTGTAGGCTATCGCTGTCTTGTAACGAAAGTATCCAACGGCAAGTCTGTATTTTCCTTGATGATGTACGTTGGGCTCTTAACCGACATGTCTTTCAATCGAGGCAGACTGTTTATAGCACCAGTTTTTTTATTCAAGTTATCGAGTAATTTGTTTGACGGCAATACGAAGTATCTATGTATAGCTGAATGCGTGGTGCTTTTTCCGTCACATTAAGATGATAATGTAATAACAAACCGTTGAGTATATTTTGACGCGTTTGTGGGGCTTGGATTCAGTGTCTGTCTTGTGGAATCCGTAAGAATGACACATTAGAGGAAATAATAAGACAGAAGAGGAAGTATGTGTTGGCGGTATACGGGCGTTCAAAACACACCTGCTGTCACGAGCATTAGACAAGTGGTGATGGCCAAAGGGCTTAGTCAGATAATCTTAGAAAATTGCAACCGTCACATGAATATGCGGCCGTGGAATCCCGTCTTCTCTCATAATCTCTAAATCGGATGACGGTGGATTATTATCTTACAGCGCGATTATTGTTGACTGCCTGTTTTGATAGCAAAGCTTTGAGTGAACATCCACTGACACGCCATTATTTCCACCTCTTCTGACACCGAACAATATAGTATGCCTATTGAAAACCTCCACTGTACAATTCTAACCCCAGCTCTCCGTATCTGTGTAGAGAATCGTGACAACACAATAGTCAGATAGTGTCGTTTCATGCCAAATCCACATTTCCTCACTAAGACGTTTGTCCGTTTCAAAGCGATTGTCGTGGACCCCCGAATGTGGAGGTTCGCATTGGATATAGCTTCTTCATCAATGGTATATGCACCCTACACATCTTAGACTGATCGAACGCCCACTTCCGCCCGCTTCTGTTAGTTGGATGCAAGTCGTTGGAAATTCCCAGCACGACTGGAGCATAATTGCAAGCGTCTGGTCCGTCATTCATAATTCAGCAGTCGTCCATTAAAGAATATCCGCGTCAATAATCCAAAGAGCTATCCATATTCCATATAACAGTATTAGCATCAAATTCAAAAAGACAATCATAGTATACATAAACATAGGCTAGTTTCCTGCAAGAGAGAAGCGGTCAACAATTTTCAATGATGCCGGAAAGACATCATGATCTTTCAGAAGTATTAAATCGGTATCGCTTATCAGTCTTCTTAATCCATAGGATATTCGTTGTAAAGTCGTTATCCAGAGAATGATGTATCTCAGTCACTCTTTGATTGTGCCTGGTCATATGAGATCCATGAGAATCTTGAAGTGCATGGGTTCATACAGCCTCTAGCCCCGGTTTAAGCGGAATTAGACACAAACATAGGCTAGTTTCCTGCAAGAGAGAAGCGGTCAACAATTTTCAATGATGCCGGAAAGACATCATGATGTTTCAGAATTATTAAATCGGTATCGCTCATCAGTTTTCTTAATCCATAGGATATTCGTTGAAAAGTCGTTATCCAGAGAATGATGTATCTCAGCCACTCTTTGATTGTGCCTGGTCATATGAGCACCATGAGAATCTTAAAGTACATGGGTTCATACAGCCTCTAGCCCCAGTTTAAGCGGAATTAGACATAAGTTACGAAACGTAACGCCATAGATCTTGCACGCTACGTATTTTGCTATCAGCATGCGATATGTATCGCCAAAATTGAGAAACTTCGAGTGGGGGCGCTTGGTGGTATAACCCTGTTTTATAAGTTTCTGCATTCATGTTTTGTGACGTTGATTAAAATCGTCACATTTAACACAGGATCTACAAAATGCTACTAGGCGTGATATGTATACGCCATATGCAGGTCCCACTGGAATATTACTGTCCAGAAAGGAATAGTCTACGATGTCGAAATTGTAATCATCTCTTTTGTCGTAAAGTCGATGAGAGAGAAGGCTCGTTTCATTTTTATAGAGATATAGGTCTAAATATGATGTGCCGGTAGGGCTATCTGTAGTTTCCTTCAAATTCACTGAAGGTAGATACATATCCTTCACTGCGTCATTTATATAGCGATTATCCACAGCGAGAAGATCGTCTATATGGCGTTTGGTGAATGAGAACGAACGAGCTTTGAATTGATCGTTTTTTGAAAGCGCCTGCATATAGTCATATAGAACAGATATAGTCACTCTGACAAGCGATAATCTAAATAACCCTTCAAGGAAATAATTATAGGGCCAACCAGAAACACTTTCGCTTCTAAGACATGAAACTCTAGGATAGAGATCCTTCCTATTTTGCCAAACAAACGTTATCGAAAACCAAGAGGCCTAAATATAGAGAGCCGAGAAGAATAAATCTGAAAGCTGACCAGAAGTTAGTCCTGTCTGCATTGGAACAGTACGTTATTGATTGGTCGAAGCGAGAAAAAGTTGAACCTACAGTACTCGCTGATTGGCTGGACCTCACCAAAAGCAAGGTCGTTGAAACAATCCGCCATATTGACAGAAGTACTCTTCCCCAAGCAAAACAAGTACTGAGAAACCTCAATTCGCAAGAAGTTCTGGCAAATCTCCAGAGCAAATTCGTCATTGTCCCACCAGACAAAGCTCCAAATAATATAATATTCATATGTAAATATTACTATTACCAGGTGCTGGTTAAAGAATTGAGTGTAGACCTATCATCATCAAATACGTCTACTTACTCCCAAACTTCATTTACTCTGGAAGATTTATTTAACAATCACAAAACGTTTGCCAGGAAAAGAGGTATTTGTCTTCCAGCCAATCATAACGACATACCAAAAGTATACTGGACTCCCAAAATGCATAAATCACCATACAAAGCTAGATTCATAGCTGGTTCTAGAAGCTGCACCACCAAGCTTCTTTCAACCCTATTGACGAGGACCCTTCAGGAGGTAACAGCATTTTGGGAAAGGTATTGCGCCACTATTTCTAAAAACTCTGGCGTTGAATGTATGTGAATATTAAAAATCTCAAAATGTCTTACGGAGGAACTTGATGCTAAAGGTCACATACCGTACAGACATGTATCCACATGGGATTTCTCGATTCTCTATACTACAATCCCTCATCAGGACCTTATTGACCGTCTAAGTTCATTAATAGTATGTGTGTTCAAGAAAACTGATCGTTGATATATTAATGTGTCGGAAACCATAAAGCATTCTTTAGCTCTACTACATACAAAAGATATCATTCATGGGATGTTTCTTTGTTTATAGAGTTGCTTGAATTTCTCATTAAAAATATCTATGTGAAATTTGGCAACACAATATATCAGCAGCATATAGGTATTCCAATGGGTACCAATTGTGCACCCCTGTTGGCTGACCTGTATCTGTTCTCTTATGAATATGACTATATGCAGGCGCTTTCAAAAACCGATCCATTCAAAGCTCGTTCCTTCTCATTCACCAAACGCTATATAGACGATCTTCTCGCTGTGGATAATCGCTATATAAATGAGGCAGTGAAGGATATATATCCACCTTCACTGGATTTGAAGGAAACTACAGATAGCCCTACAGGCACATCATATTTAGATCTATATCTTTACAAAAATGAAGCGGGCATTCTCTCTCGTCGACTTTATGACAAAAGAGATGATTACAATTTCGACATCGTAAACTCTCCCTTCCTGGACAGTAATATTCCAGTGGGACCTGCATATGGCGCATACATATCTCGCCTAGTAGCATTTGCTAGATCCTGTGTTAATTGTGACGATTTCAATCAACGTCTCAAAACACTGTTGCAGAAACTTATGAAACACATCTAATCCTCCAAGCGCCTCCACTCAAAGTTTCTCAAATTTGGCGATACATATCGCATGCTGATAGCAAAATACGAACGTAGCGTGCAAGATCTCTGGCGTTACGTTTCGTAACTTGTGTCTAATTCCGCTTAACCCGGGGCTAGGGGCCGTATGAACCCATGTACTTCAAGATCCTCATGGTGCGCATATGAACAGTCACAATCAACGCGTGACTGAGATACACCATTCTCTAGATAACGACTTTAGAATGATTATTATGGATTAAGAATACTGATCAGCGATACGGATTTTATATTTTTGGAACATCATGATGTCTTTTCGGCATCATTGAAAACTGTTGACCGCTTCTCTCTTGCAGGAAATTAGCCTATGTTTATGTAAACTATGATTGTCTTTTTTGAATTTGGTGCTAATACTGTTATATGGATATGGAATAGGTATTTGGATTATGGACGCGGATATTCTTTAATGGACGACAGCTGAATTATGAATGACGGACTAGACGCTTGTATTTTGTCTTACGTTTCATGGTGAGACATGTAAGATATATGTATCCTGACCGAGTTCTATGCACTATTGGAGTATACAACTCACTAGTGTGATAGCAGTGGTTCGAATGAATGGCGATTGAGCGTACAACGTCGAAAGTTCGATAAAATACTTCCTATGTCAACTCTACCATATCAATCAAGATCTGACGTGTCTGATGCAGGTTCCTAGTCCGGCCTTTCATCCAATCGTTAAACAAAATGGGAGTAGTCGTTTCTATTAGTCTAGTCTCAATTGGTGGCACAACGTCTACATTGGTCATTTGTACCTGTATCACACATAAACCATTATTCAGCGTAAAGTGTCTCTCCAAAGTTACTTGAAAGACGATAATGCGACGTTGCCCTTAATATGAGGAGTCATTTGTGCGTCTAACCGCTAAAGTGGAGATATCAGCGCTTGTTCCCATGTCCGTAGTCTTGTCTGTCTGTACGTGAGAGAATTCATTCCAAGACGTATTGCTGTGTGACAACACCTAATCTTGCCACAGGCATTCATAGAAAACTGTGATTATCTGTATAATCATCAAAGTCGTATTCAGAAAAACGTAGATAGGTTATTTTAATTAATCTTCAATACGTTGGTATCAGCAAACGACATTGAATTTCCAATCTAGCTGAGCAGTTTACGTCTTGTCTATTCCAAAGGAATCACACGATTGTTCTCTTTTCAGTTGTACATGTAGGTGTATCCTCCCACCACTTCAGCAAAGTTCCCAAAATACTGTTAAGCTTACCGACTGGATCAGCCTTATTAATTCATCGAAATGGCCCAAATGAGCAATGATCCGCTCCTCTTTATCCTTATATTATAAATAACTCCGGATCAGGATTCGCTTTAACCCTACCAATCCATGGGGAAAAGTTGTTGATGTACTGTACAATATCTTCGAAACGGCGAATTAAGAAAACAACACACTCCATAACCTAATAGCCCATCATATTGGCGTCATTTTGAGCATATTGTCACTCCCCTCCGATCAAATGATCATGGGTGAATTCAAAATGGAGGCCATTTGTGTGTGGCGATGAAATTGCTATTTCTAAATTTCTCTTCGAACTCTTTGCCCTCTTCATTATGAAAGTGCTCAAAATTATCTTGTTTCGCATCAGATAATTATTTCCTTATTTATTAAGTAGATTTCCGAAGAATATAGTGTACATAAAAAGAAATCAGAAAACGTAGGCAGAATAATGTTTGAACTTTTATAAATCTCTTATTTTTATGTCCTAGGTGTGGCATATGCAATGACAACCCCCCCCCACCCCACCCCCCTCCCAACTCCACCGCCACATCTTCACTTCTTACGGTTCGGCCTATGTTCGTATTGGTTTGACCCTATCTGGCCTGGGATTTTTGAAATCTGTCCTGCAGGACCATTTCGCCTCCCCTTCCAATATTTTTCTTTCTCCTTGAGCTAGGGGCTGAAACTGACCTCACTGTGCCCTTGGCTTTACCAGAAAATGTCAAAAACAAAACGAGATGGTCGCTTTGATGGCGTAACAGTGAGGTCATTTTGAAAAAAAAGCATTTTTTGGTTGATTTTTTTTCGTCATATTATTTTATTTTATTGTGTTTTCTTCGTAAAAACTGCAAGATAAATTAGTAAATAATAATCTGACGTAAAATAAAATAGTTTTTGAAAACTTTTCCTCGCGGAAATGCAGAAATTTTGAAGAAAATGACGAAAACATCACTTTTCCGGAACGCCAGGTGGACGCCACGTTGATATTACCCGTGATTCTCTGCTCGTGAGTTATTCAAATAGACTCAAATGACCCCAATATGATAGCCTGCAAAGTCACAGATCGTCGGCTCTCATCTTTTTGTCGTTCTGGATGTAGAGCCCTGGTAGAGTTAATATTGTACCGATCCATCTATGTTAGGAATTTACGAATGGACTCTAATCATTTTAATTCGATCACACAATTAGTGTAATGCGCGAGAACAATACCTAACTTCAGCAGGTCAACAGGTAACGGACCTGAGATGGTTATAATACACTGAAGCCGAAGATTTAATGCGAAATATCTAACGATTATCGATTATAGCTGATTTCTATGTCATTGTGTTTGTTTGAATGTGTAATTGGATGATGTGTTGGATACTCATTCATGCATGAGCACATATTTATTTTATTTGCCGTGCAAACAGTAATCGTTCTGTACCCATTTACATGCTCTGGAGCAATAATTGCTGGACACTGTTGAACCAAGTGTTTTATCTGCTGGGAGGGATATTGGTACTGCTCGTTACGTGCAGGGAGAAAATGTCCTTCTGAACCACTTCATCGTAACTCTTCAGAATTATTGCTGCCATCAAATAGATATGAGGCTCCGCGTTATTTACAACACGCTAGGTAGATCGCTCTGTTTCCACCCTCCATGGACATATTTCCGTGCAGAAATGAACGTTCATTATTCGTTGACAGGGAAATGATTTAGGTGACAGAAATTACTAAAGTGGTTGATCGAAGGCTCATGGGGAGAGCAGTTTGTGTTCTGTGAAGGCAATGATTCTTATTATAGTTTCTGTATTTGTTGTGGGAGATTTATTTAATTCTGGGGCTCATCTGTACAAACTGATTCGATATATACAGATAACTGACAAAGTCTCCCACCCCCTTAATAGAACTCGCATGAACAGTCAGAAAAGCTCGACTGGATACATTTAGTATATTTTATATGAATTTAAGGCACGGACACAGAGATTTATTAAAAATAAACACTTTTCATCAAGAATAGCTTCATTTAAGCATCATTTTCTGTGATGTCTCTGACTTGAATAGATACATTCGTTGGAGGTGGAAAACGATGCCGGCGCACACCGGCTGTCAACGAGCACTGGCAGTTGGGGATGGCCAGAGGGCTTAGTCAAATCATGTTAGAAAATTCCGGCTGTGCCATGAATATGCGGACGCGAAATCCCGTCTACTCTCGTAGTCTCTAAATCGGATGGCAGTGGATTATTACTGATTATAGCGTAATCATCGATGACAGCCTGTTTTGATAGCCTTTCTTACAGTGGTTTGATTGAACAACCGCTGACACTATTATTTTCAACTCTCCGGACACCGAACAAAATAGTAGGCCTACTGAAAACCTTCACTGTATAATTCAAACCCCAGCTTTACATATCTGTGAAGAGACTCGTGACAATACCATGGTCAGGTAATGTCGTTTCATGCCAAATCCACATCTCACTAAATCGTTTGTCAGTCTCAAACTGATTGTCTTGAACCGCCGAATGTGGATTTTCGCATTTGATTTAGCTTCTTAATCAATGGTACATGTATCCTAACATCTCAAACTGATCGAACACTCACTTCCGTCTCCTTCTGTTAGTTGGCTGAATGCGACATTAAACCTTAATTCTCTCTCTCTCTCTCTCTCTCTCTCTCATTCTTTGGAATTTTCCAGAAGGACTGGAGCATAAGTCACTCTAAGTCTGATAACCGATAATCCAAATAACCCTTCGATGAAATAATTATAGGGCCAACTCGAAAGACTTTCGCTTCTAGGACATGAGACGCTAGGATAGCGATCCTACCTATTTTGCCAAATATGCGTTATGAAAAATATCTGCAACATTTGAGAATAGATGTAGCCAAATGTTAATGGAAAAAAAACAACGAAGCAAGTGTAATGAACGTATCGAACCCTGCCCTCGTTCTGTTTTTGGTTCAACATCTATGCCACGGCTGAATTATGAATGACGGACCAGACGCTTGTAAGATGATGTTACCTTCCCAATACCTTATTGCTGACCAGAAAAGTAGGACTTTGTCCTGTCCGTTTTATTTGCTGAAGTATTAACGTCAAACGTACTTCACTTTCAATTCAACGATTTATACAAACGAATGCTAAGTACTGATAAGTTTTAATCTGTGACGTTGGGCTTCCGTTAGATAAGGATCTTGGTGAACCGTTCCCAGTGTTATGTGTAGAAGACGTCTTTTATCTGTTAATGGTTTGCTGGCTGTCTGGAAATCTGTCTGTCTGTTTTTAATTTAGATGGCGCTTTCAATTATAAAATTATGCGCGCCAGATCGTTGCATTGAGTTTGATGTACAACATAAATATTGATTCAAAATATCCTACTATACGGAATTGTAATGATTAAAAAACATGTAGAAAAAACAAACTCCAAAGGCGTTATTTAATGGCATGGAAAGTTTAGAGACATAAAAGGAAGGGTATATATATATACGGACCAACAAACTTAATTTAATAATAATAAAATCCCAACGACCCTATCTATAAAAAATATAAAACTGAGTTAAAAAGGCCAATATAGTACATGCATATTTTGTTTAACCTAAAATAAACTCATCATATAAATTCAGATATGAGTAGGTGGTGAGTAAAAACGAGATTTGATATAGTATATATACTCATCCTGGTGAACACCGTGAATGAGGACCTCACATGGTATAATTTCTTAACCACAAATAAGAAAATATAAGTTAAATTATTCTAGAATTTTATTATTCACAACTTGTAATATGCATGTACTATTAATTAACCAATATAATTATAAATAATTCCACTGGGTGGAAGGGGAGATAACAAATGTATTGTTAACTCCCCAAGACTAGATAGTGAAATGTATAACAGAATGATAAATCAATATAAATTAAAATCTGCGTGTGCGCAGCATAAACCTATAAATAGCCAAAAATACTTTATCACGGTTCTTTTGAGGCTTTAAGATTGATTCCATAGTATGGTTAAATACACCAGCACAAATAAGTTCATTAAAAAAATTAAGTCTCTGATTATGAAATCGAGTACATGAAAGTAAATAATGGCTGATGCTTTCTTCTACATTGCACGCATCACACACTCCAGTGGGATGTAATTTACATCTATAAAGGTAAGAATTCAGGGGAATATGCCCGACAAGAAGTCTAAAAACAAGTACTTCAGCCTGGCGATTAGGTAATTTCAAAGAGGCGCCTGTAATTGAAGGCTGGAATTGATAGTAAAAACGCCCCTTCTCTGAATTATCCCAGCATTCCTGCCATTTAGAATGAGGATATAAACAAGCCATGGCTTCATTAATTGTTAATCCCATATGTATATTAATATCTGGAAGTGTGGATGCGTGCTTAGCAAGAGAGTCCGCAAGCTCATTCCCATATATACCAGAATGGCCCGGGACCCAGTCGAAATAAATTATTATATTTTCATAATTCATTGTGGATACTAAATATAATATTTCATATAAAATACTTGAAGACCGGCTCCAAGCGAAATTGAGCATTGCTTGTAAAGAGCTAAGAGAGTCTGTAAAAATTACAGCTCTAGATACTCTAGTTTCTCTAAGAAAATTGAGTGACATTAAAATAGCTGTCAGCTCTGCTGTATATACACTCACATGATCATCAATTCTAAAAGATTTAGAATATTTCAATTCTGGTATACAGAATGCAGCACCCACCCTGCCAGTATCTGGACACTTGGAGGCATCTGTATATACTTGCATATATTCACTTCAGTTAGATTTAATATATTCTTTTGTATATCCAGTAATAATATGGGGTGGGTCAGATTTTTTAATTTGTGTATGTAATCCCATATATATGTGTGGTGTAGACAACAGCCAGGGTGGGTATCTCTGTCTGGAAATCTTGACCTGCTTAACTCTTATATATGCTTTGACAGATCTGTGGAAGGTATCGAAAATCCCGCAGCCAGTTAGAACAAATGGACGGAAATCCAAGGTGTTATTTCTGTTATATTTTCTAGTGAGATATGCAAGAGAAATTTGCATCACATTCTGACTTAATTCAATGCACTATCGGAATATACACATCAGTAATGTGATCATGAAGTCGTTTCTGATTAATTGCGCGTGAGCGTACAACCTTGAAAGTTCGATAAAATACTTTCTATGTCAACTCTGCCATATCAATCAAGATCTGACGTGCCTGTTGCCGGTTTCTGGTCCGGCCTTTCATCCAATCGTTAAACAAAGTGGGGGTGGCTTTCTATTAATCTAGTCTCAATTGGTGCCACCTCGCGAAATATTTGATACCAAGTCGTCTGCATTAACCGTTATTCGACGTAAAGTGTCTCTCCAAATTTACTTGAAAGACGATAAGACGACGTTGCCCTTAATTTGAGGTGTCATTTGTGCGTATAGCCGGTGAAGTCGGGATATCAGAGTGCTTGTTCCCATGTCCGTTGTCTTGTCTGTCTGTACGTGAGAGAATTCATTTCAAGACTTACTGCTGTGTGATAACACCTAATCGCCACAAGCATTCATAGAAAAATGTGAGTATCTGTTTCATCATCAAAGTTGTATTCTGAAAAACGTGTAGAATATCGCTTATTTCAATCAAACTTCTCCTAATAATTTGATGTCAGCAAACGAAATTAATTCTTCAATCTGGCTGAGCAGTTTTACTCTTTCGTGCAATCTAAAGAAATACGGAATCAAACGATCTTTCTTTCCTTTGAGATGTAGGGGTATCCCCCACTCCGACAAATCGTCAAATATACTGATAAGCAAATGTACTGACACAGGTTCAGCATTAACAGTTCGCAGTCATTCGGTTGCAGGAAACAAGCCTATGTTTATGTATACTATGATTGTCTTTTTGAATTTGGTGCTAATACTGTTATATGGAAAATGGAATAGGTCTTTGGATTATGGACGCGGATATTCTATAATGGACGACGGCTGGATTATGAATGACGGACTAGACGCTTGTAATTTATAAATAACTCCTTATTCAGTATTCGGGTTGATCCTACCAGGCCTAGAGAGGAAGATTTCATGCCTTGTACAATATCTCCGAAACGACGGATTAATGAAAGCCGAAACACTCCATAACCTAATGGTCCATCGTATTTGCGCTTGAGCATATTTTCATTCTCCTCCCAGCAAAGGATCATGGGTGAATTCAAAATGGCGACCATCTATGTGTGTCGGAAAAGTTGCGTTTTCTTAACTTTTCTTCAAACCCTCTGCCTTTTTTATTATGAAAGTGCTGAAAATAACTCATCAAATACTTTTTCCTTATTTTTTAAGTAGATTTCCAGAGAAACTAGTATAAATAAAACATTCTGAAATTGTGACTGAAAAGTCGACCTTGGAGCTTTGATAGTTTCAGCACCCATGCACTAGGTGTAAAAAAAATGCCATCCCCCCGCCCGCCCACGTCCCACCGCAGCATCTTCACTTTTTGTGGTATACCCTATGTTCCTATTGTTGTAATATTGATCAGAAAATGTGTTAAAATGTGTTAAATTTAAAGAATGAATTCTAATCATCTTAATTCCATAACACGATTAATGCAATGCGCACGAACAATACCTAACGTTACAAGATCTACAGGGGGAAACTGACATGCAAAGGACATGAGGTGGTTATAATACACTGAAAGCCGAAAAGTTAACGCGAAATATCTAACAATTATCAGTTATATCTGTTTTTCTTTGTCATTGTGGATGTTTGAATGTGTAATTAGATTATGGGATGTGTTGGATAGTTGGATAGTCATCCATGAGCAGATATTTATTTGCCGAGCAAACAGTAATCGTTCTGAACCCATTTACATGCTCTGGTAACGCAATAATTGCTGGACGATGTCAAACCGAGTGTTTTGTCTAAGGGGAGGGATATTGGTACTGCTCGTTACGTGCACGGAGAAAATGTCCTTCTGAAACACTTCACCGTAACTCTTCAGAACTGTCGATGTCATCAAATAGGTATAAGCCTCCGCGTTACTTATAACACGTTAGATAGATCGCTCTGTTTCCACCCTCTATGGACATATTTCCGTACAGTAATGGGCGTTCATTATTGTTGGCAGGAAAATGCTTTCTGTGGAAAAAAATACTAAAGTGGTTGATCGAAGGCTCATGGGGAGAGCAGATTGTGTTCTGTCAGGGCAATAATTCTTACTCTAGTTTATGTATTTGTTCACACGGAGAATCTTATTTGTTAAAAGGCAAAACTGTTAATAATACGCATTAGGAGCTTGAACCAAATGTTATAGTCGTGTGGAAAATTTGTTGAATTCTGGGGCTCATATGTACCATATCTGATATTGCAAGATAATTGGCAAAGCCTCCGGCGCCGTTAATAGAGCTCGCTTAAGCAGTCAGGAAAAGCTCGATTGGATATATTTAGTAGATTTTATATGAATTTAAGGCACGGACACAGACGTTTATTAAAAATAAACACTTTTCACCAAGGATAGCTCTAGAATTGCTCCAAACTTGCTTAAGCATATAAACCACCATTAAGCTGATTGGAGATAATTAGGGGTCCCGCTCCTAAGAATACTGAGTTGAAGAAACAGCTTTCTTCAGTTAGGGAAGTTTTTTGCTTGATAGCTACCCATGATTAATACAAAAAAGCTGACGGAGATGAGGACAGCAGTGTCTATATTTAATTTCTTCAAAAACGTTCAGTTCCAGTTGACGGTGCTTTAAAATATACATATTCAACACGGCTCCCCCAGAGTTTGACACAATACAAACGACCCTTCGAGACATTCTCTCCGTCGACTCAAGAATGGTATGTAGCAATAGAGGTTATGTAACTGAATATGCGTGCAGTATTTCAGTGGACAAGAATCTATAATTAGATGAGAACAACCGACTCAAAAACTGATCCACTGTAGAGACCATCTACAAATTTTAGTCCAAAATTTAGGATCCAGTCAGTTGAAATGAATTTCGTTCATATGCATATGAAGTCGGAGCATATAACACAAGGCTATTCCATGGATAACAATTCCTATTGAGATGGCGAGACCTGAACATCATTCCCAAAAGCCTCCTCCTGAAACCACCTGTCCGCTCAGCAGTTGCGCAGAAGATCCTTTGCCAAGCCTCAAAACACCTTTTTATTGATCGAATCCAACATAACACTTGGAAAGATCATCAACCGTCAATCCTAGATTCATGCCACCCTACAAGCTCAATTCATTAGTTCCACAGCAATAAAAAAAGTTGTTATCCATAGCCTTGTGTTAGTTGAAGCTAAAAGACTAGATAAACCTGTATCAATTCTTTTACTGCCATCTCAGTCAAATGAAAACATGATGAAAGGTATCAATAAAAATGGACTTAAATGTGGTATAATATTATAGCCTCTTCGAATCTACTTCCCACACGGGAACAGACTCACTACGTGGCATTAATATACACGACGCAAGGCAGTAGTTAAGATAGGATGGAGGCTCAGGTAAATCTTCCAAACAAAATGATTGAAAATTAAAATACTCACCAAAATGTGTATTACCTGACAATTTCAAACATAATTCAGTCATAAAGCTGTATGGCCAGACGCATCATGTGGAGTTGTGGCGCTCCAAAATTGGACGACCATTACAGCTGGCTAGAATCCAACATGTTAAAGCCTCGAAATATATATGCATTACATATGGTGACTTAGAAGATACATGCACGTTTACATGAATCGTCTATGTCCAGTCCCTAAAAAAAACTCCCTTCAGATATTTTTTTTGTAAAAATGACATGCGCAGTTGGGAGATGTAAATATCAAATTCTCACAGAAAATGCGCCGGCGTTGGCTGTAAGATTCAGGATTAATTGAAATGTAAATTAGGACATAAAACAAATGACTCATATTTTCCTTCATGTAAGCCGACATGGAAACATATCGTCAAACAAAAAATAAATCAAAATTTATTGTACCGAAGGCCCATACACTGGGAAATGATGTAATGATTAAAGCTGGGTTTGGAGAATGAACTCACGGTTTGAAATTGTCCTCCTTGTAATTTGATGAAAAATTCTACATCTGATATGCCCAGAAAGTAAACACGTGGTTATAATCGACACTAATGAAAGCAATGAATATGCTGATATCTGATACTCGGATGCTGGCTGTATGTATATTTTCTATAAATTAGGCACAGACACAGAAGTTTAGTAAAACTACACTCTTTTTGGAAGAATTGTTTGTACGAAATTGAAGCGTTAAGCAAGAGGTGGGGAAATTTGACGACGTCTGGTGACTAAAATGCAGCCATATGACTCTAAAGGAAAGTATTCGACACCTAACATTCAGTCCCGAGAATACGGTGGATTCTCGGACGGAGTATCTCAGCCGCGCTTTTATTGCAGATGCTCATGTGGAGACTACGAAGTATCCAAACGGCCCCTAGCAACGGCTTAAGCGGAGTTAGATACGCTAGCTCGGGAGCTGTGTTGATAGATCAGCTAAAAAAACTCATCTTGTTTTTGGCCGTTTTTTATTATCAGGCGGTCACCTGATGACCTGATAGGGTTATTACATCATCACTCGGAAACATTTGTATCTAATACCGCCTCAAGCCGGCGCAAGGCATCGTGGGGGCATGTAATTAAAGATATTCACATTTACACCTACAATGATAGCGGGGTTGGATACAAATAATCACAGGGATCACTTTTGATTCTTGTGAAGTTTTTAGAGATACGCCGCCAGTATATTAGTCTACGGGACCATATGACTTCTTGTCAGTAAGCCGGCATCGATTCCCAACACCCTTTCAATGTTGCCTTTAAACCAACCATTACCATACGATTACACCATTATCAGAAAATGCGCGCGAACAAGACGTAACTTTACGATGTAATTGGGGGAAAGGTCAACAGAATATCTGATTATAATATAGTTTTTACCATTAATATTCACGCAAAATATATTTACATTATCAGTTAGAACGGATTTATATGTAGGTGTTTGTGTGCGTAATAAATTAATGGCATGTGGTAGATGAGAGGAATTATTTAGCCATCCTTGATTTGCCGAACAAACAGTGATTTCCCTGTACCCGATTTCTGCTCTGGTAACGTAATAAATGCTGAACGATGTTAATATGAGAGTTTTTGACGTCCACGGGGATTGATGTTGGTACTACTCGTTTTTAACACCGATACACTCTCCCTAGGAACCGCTTCACCGTAACCCTTTAGAATTATCGCTACCGTCAACTATATATAGGCTTCCACTTTATTAAAGATACCTTGGTAGTTTAGCCTCTAGCGATATGTTTTCCATGAATGAATGGACCCTTATTGAAGATAAATGTCATACTGAAAGCATTAACAAAGTGGCTGATGGATGACTCATGAGGAATACAGTTTCTGTGATTCTAAGGCAATTTTCACCTATTGAAATCAACTCAGCACTGACCAAAATATTACTGATGCGAAAATATGCCAAGATATTACATTCCTACTATTCAATTTCATTTGGTCAGATCTGAAAGGATCATCAACGGAAGATTTTCTATTTCATACTTACGATAAATTAACCGGTGATTATTACAAGAAATAAATGGAAATATGGAAGACATAGGTCATTTACCAATTCATTTCCTGGACATTTACCAATGTTGTATAGATGATATCTTTGCTATAAGACGGGCGATTTCAGGTTAGACAAAAGGCACCGTTATTATAGTCCAAGATATAGCGTATGCCTTGCTCGCTTAGTAGCATTTGGTTGTGTCTGTGTATTCAACTACCGGCTAACAGAATTACTACAGCAAATTATTCGACATGACCGAACTATCAAATGTGTTCATCTCAAGTCACAGTCATTTGGCATTTGCCATAAAATTTGAGGCAAATCATGTTTCGAAACATGTGGCATTCAGTCTGAGTTTGATTCTAGTGCTGAAAATTGGTCCAGTCCCATACCAGAGAAAGGAACCCCAACCCCTATCTAAACCAATTTTCATCAGTAGTGTATTCCCAAAATATCGAAACATTGTTAACGGATCATTTTCTAAATGTTAAAATGTATCTTCATTGAATTTGACGACAATGTGTTCAGAACCATTCTTGTTTTGGAAGATTTTAGTAACCCGAATTGCTCTATGCTCTAGCTGGCTTGTAACGAAAGACTCCAACAGCAAGTCTGTATTTTCCTTCCATCCGGTGGAGATGATGTACATTGGGTTTTTAACCGACATGTCTTTCAATCAATGCAGACTGTTTATAGTAATGTTTTTTATTCAAGTTATCGGGTAATTTGTTTGACGGCAATACGGAGTATCTATGGATAGTTGAATGCGTGGTGCTTTTTCTGACACATTAAGATGATAATGTAATAACAAACCGTTGAGTACATTTTGACGCGTTTGTGGGGCTTGGATTCAGTGTCTGTCTTGTGGAATCCGTAACACATTAGAGGAAATAATAAGGCAGAAGAGGAAGTCTGTGTTGGCGGTATACGGGCGTTCAAAACACACCTGCTGTCACGAGCATTAGACAAGTGGTGATGGCTAGAGGGATTAGTCAGATCATCTTAGAAAATTGCAACCGTCACATTAATGTGCGGCCGAGGAATCCCGTCTGCTCTCTAAATCTCTAAATCGGATGACAGTGGATTATTATATTACAGCTCGATAATTGATGATTGCCTGTTTTGATAGCAACGGTTTGAGTGAACACCCACTGACACGCCATTATTTCTACCTCTTCTGACACCGAACAATATAGTATGCCTATTGAAAACTTCCACTGTACAATTCTAACCCCAGCTATCCGTATCTGTGTAGAGAATCGTGACAACACAATAGTCAGATAGCGTCGTTTCATGCCAAATCCACATTTCCTCACTAGGACGTTTGTCAGTTTCAAACCGATTGTCTTGGACCGCCGAATATGGAGGTTCGCATTGGATATAGCTTCTTCATCAATGGTATATGCACCCTATACATCTTAGACTGATCGGACGCCCACTTCCGCCCTCTTCTGTTAATTGGATGCAAGTCGTTGGAAATTCCCAGCACGACTGGAGCATAATTACAAGCGTCTGGCCCGTCTTTCATAATTTAGCCGTCGTCCATTAAAGAATATCCGCGTCCATAATCTAACGACCTATCCATATTCCATATAACAGAATTGTGTTAAATGTGACGATTTTAATCAACGTCACAAAACACTGGTGCAGAAACTTAAGAAACAGGGCTATTCCACCAAGCGCCTACACTCAAAGTTTCTCAAATTTGGCAAAATACGAACGTAGCGTGCAAGATCTATGGCGCTACGTTTCGTAACTTGTGTCTAATTCCGCTTAACCCGGGGCTAGGGGCCGTATGAACCCATGTACTTCAAGAACCTCATGCTACTCATATAAACAGTCACAATCAAAGCGTGACTGAGATACATCATTCTTTAGATGACGACTTTACAGCGAATATTGTGGATTAAGAATACTGATCAGCGATACGGATTTGATATTTTTGGAACATCATTATGTCTTGCCGGCATCATTGAAAACTGTTGACCGCTTCTCTCTTGCAGGAAACAAGCCTATGTTTTTGTATACTATGATTGTCTTTTTGAATTTGGTGCTAATACTGTTATATGGAATATGAAATAGGTCTTTGGATTATGGACGCGGATATTCTCTAATGGACGACGGCTGGATTATGAATGACGGACTAGACGCTTGTAATTAGCACCAAATTAAAAAAGACAATCATAGTATACATAAACATAGGCTAGTTTCCTGCAAGAGAGAAGCGGTCAACAATTTTCAATGATGCCGGCAAGACATCATGATGTTTCAAAAGTATTAAATCCGTATCACTGATCATTCTTCTTAATCCATAGGAAGTCGTCATCTAGAGGATGATGTATCTCAGTCACTCTTTGATTGTGCCTGTACATATGAGCACCATGAGAATCTTAAAGTACATGGGTTCATACGGCCTCTAGCCCCGGGTTAAGCGGAATTAGACACAAGTTACGAAACGTAACGCCATAGATCTTGCACGCTACGCTCGTATTTTTCTATCAGCATGCGATATGTATCGCCAAATTTGAGAAACTTCGAGTGGGGGCGCTGGGTGGTATAGCCCTGTTTTATTAGTTTCTGCAATAATGTTTCGTGACGTTGATTAAAATCGTCACATTTAACACAGGATCTAGAAAATACTACTAGGCGTGATATGTATACCCCATATGCAGGTTCCACTGGAATATTACTGTCAAGAAAGGGATAGTCTACGATGTCGAAATTGTAATCATCTCTTCTGTCATAATGTCGACGAGAGAAAAGGCCCGCTTCATCTTTGTAGAGATAAAATATGATGTGCCGGTAGGGCTATCTGTAGTTTCCTTCAAATCCAGTGAAGGTAGATATATATCCTTAACTGCGTCATTTATATAGCGATTATCCACAGCGAGAAGATCGTCTATATAGCATTTGGTGAATGAGAACGAACGAGCTTTGAATTGATCGGTTTTTGAAACCAATATTTTTCTTTCCCCTTGAGCTAAGGGCTGAAACTGACCTCACTGTGCCCTTGGGTCACGCTTTACCAGAAAATGTAAAAAACAAAACGAGATGGTCGCTTTGATGGCGTAACAGTGAGGTCATTTTGAAAAAAAAAGCATTTTTTGGTTGATTTTTTTTCGTCATATTATTTTATTTTATTGTGTTTTCTTCGTAAAAACTGCAAGATAAATTAGTAAATAATAATCTGACGTAAAATGAAATAGTTTTTGAAAACTTTTCCTCGCGGAAATGCAGAAATTTTGAAGAAAATGACGAAAACATCACTTTTCCGGAACGCCAGGTGGACACCACGTTGATATTACCCGTGATTCTCTGCTCGTGAGTTATTCAAATAGACTCAAATGACCCCAATATGATAGTCTGCAAAGTCACAGATCGTCGGCTCTCATCTTTTTGTCGTTCTGGATGTAGAGCAGAAAGTTCGGTATGGGGAGGGGGGATATACTGGCCCCCAGCCCTGGTAGAGTTAATATTGTACCGATCCATCTATGTTAGGAATTCACGAATGGACTCTAATCACTTTAATTCGATCACACAATTAGTGTAATGCGCGAGAACAATACCTAACTTCAGCAGGTCAACAGGTAACGGACCTGAGATGGTTATAATACACTGAAGCCGAAGATTTAATGCGAAATATCTAACGATTATCGATTATAGCTGATTTCTATGTCATTGTGTTTGTTTGAATGTGTAATTGGATGATGTGTTGGATACTCATTCATGCATGAGCACATATTTATTTTATTTGCCGTGCAAACAGTAATCGTTCTGTATCCATTTACATGCTCTGGAGCAATAATTGCTGGACACTGTTGAACCAAGTGTTTTATCTACTGGGAGGGATATTGGTACTGCTCGTTACGTGCACGGAGAAAATGTCCTTCTGAACCACTTCATCGTAACTCTTCAGAATTATTGCTGCCATCAAATAGATATGAGGCTCCGCGTTATTTACAATACGCTAGGTAGATCGCTCTGTTTCCACCCTCCATGGACATATTTCCGTGCAGAAATGAACGTTCATTATTCGTTGACAGGGAAATGATTTAGGTGACAAAAATTACTAAAGTGGTTGATCGAACGCTCATGTGGAGAGTAGTTTGTGTTCTGTGAAGGCAATGATTCTTATTATAGTTTCTGTATTTGTAGATGCGTGGGAGATTTATTTAATTCTGTGGCTCATCTGTACAAACTGATTCGATATATGAAACATAACTGACAAAGTCTCCCACGCCCTTAATAGAGCTCGAATGAACAGTCAGAAAAGCTTTTTATCAAGGATAGCTCCAGAATCGCGCAAGATTTGCTTAAACTTATAAAACACCATTAAGTTGATTGGACATTATTTTGAGCAACATTAAAGGATGGTGGAAAACTATGCTGGCATACTGACAAGTGGTCCTATAGCCCTAGACAAATATACTGACTGGTACGCTTTTATTGTAGCTGTTCATGTGGACATGTTGGATGGACCACATGGCCCCTAGCACCGGCTTGAACGGTATTAAACACAAATATTTCAGAGCGATGATGTAATATGGATTATCTCAATCTATCCACAACCCATGTGATATCCTGTATTATATGTATTTATCTTTTTGCTATTTATATGTTGTTATATGTATATATATATATATTTCATAAATGTTGGCTAGTCATGATTGTCTGTATGATAGAGAGCTCCTTGGGAGAGCAGCCATGAAGGCTGAAAGGACTACCCTTTTAAAATAAGTTAAAATAAAATAAGTTAAATAAATCTATCAAGTCATTTGCTTGAAAATGATGAACTATGTGACCGCCAAATAGAAACACTGCCCAAACGAGTATTTTGAGACCCGATGCGGCCCAAGCGCTTCATTCTCGCTTCATTTAATCATCATTTTCTGTGATGTCTGTGACTTGAATAGATACATTCGTTGGAGGTGCAAAACGATGCCGGCGCACACCGGCTCTCACGAGCGCTGCCAATAGCGAAGTCTCCGAACTGTCCGTGTACGAGTAATTTGCCCTTGCCCGCTAGTAGGCGCTCGAGTCAGGGGGGACAAAATGTGGATTGGATAAGATGAAAAGAGATAGGTAGCCATCAAAACAGTGCAATATATTGAGCAAACGACATTTCCAATAACTTCAAAATTGGGTTCGGTGGCATGACAGACCACACTTGTCAATGTAATACTTTGTATTTGGCCATATCCACGTTCAAGGCGACATTTTCTATTGTAACGCCAGTGACATCATTAGTATAATGCGTAATGTCCTTTGTTGACGTCATGATGCTGTCGCCATATCTGATTGTTGCATGACATCACAATACAACGTTGCTAGAAGAAAGATACATTGTATGGGATTTTGTCCTCCCCGATTCAAACGTCCTCTGGCGGACAGGGGCAAATACTCTTATCATGACAGAATGGAAACTCCCGTATTGGGGATGGCCAGAGGGCTTAGTCAAATCATGTTAGAAAATTGCGGCTGTGCCATGAATATGCGAACGCGGAATTCCGTCTACTATCGTAGTCTCTAAATCGGATGGCAGTGGATTATTACTTATTATAGCGTGATCATCGATGACTGCCTGTTTTGATAGCCTTCTTACAGTGGTTTGATTGAACATCCGCTGACAGTCTATTATTTTCACCTCTCCTGACGCCGAACAAATAGTAGGCCTATTGAAAACCTTCACTGTATAATTCTAATCCTAGCCTTACATATCCTTGAAGAGAATCGTGACAATACCATAGTCAGGTAATGTCGTTTCATGCCAAATCCACATCTCACTAAATCGTTTGTCTCACTAAAGTCTCAGACTGATTGTCTTGAACCGCCGAATGTGAATTTTCGCATTGGATTTAGCTTCTTAATCAATGGTACATGTATCCTATACATCTCAAACTGATCAAACACTCACTTCCGCCTTCTTCTGTTAGTTGGCTGAATGCGACATTAAACCCTAATTCTCTCTCTCTCCAATTCTATGGAATTTTCCAGAAGGACTGGAGCATAAGTCACACTAAGTCACTCTGATAACCGATAATCCAAATAACCCTTCGATTAAATAATTATAGGGCAAACTAGGAAGACTTTCGCTTCTAGGACATGAGATGCTAGGATAGCGATCCTACCTATTTTGCCAAATATGCGTTATCAAAAATAGCTGCAACATTTGAGAATGGATGTAGCCAAATGTTAATGGAAAAAAAAGCAAGTGTACTGAACGTAACAAACCCTGCCCTCGTTCTGTTTTTGGTTCAACATCTATGCCAGATGATTTTACCTTTCCAATACCTTAATGCTGACCAGAAAAGTAGTACTTTGTCCTGTCCGTTTTATTTGCTGAAGTATTAACGTCAAACGTACTTCACTTTCAATTCAGCGAATTATACAAACGAATGCTAAGTACCGGTAAGTTTCAATCTGTGACGTTGATTGCTTCCGTTAGATAAGGGTCTTCGTGAACCGTTCCCAGTGTTATGTCTCAATGTGTAGAAGACGCCTTTTTCTGTTAATGGTTTGCTGGCTGTCTGGAAATCTTGACCTGCTTAACTCTTATATATGTTTTGCAACGTAGGCCCTTCTTCCGACCAGATCTGTGCAAGGTATCGAAAGTCCCGCAGCCAGTTAGAACAAATGGACGGAAAACCAAGGTGTTATTTGTGTTATATTTTCTGGTGAGATAAGCAAGAGATATACCTTCTGACTTAATTCCATGCACTATCGGAATATACACATCAGTAATGCGACCATGAAGTGGTTCTGATGAAATACGCGTGAGCGTACAACCTACAAAGTTCGATAAAATACTTCCTATCTCAACTCTGCCATATCAATCAAGATCTGACGTGCCTGTTGCCGGTTTCTGGTCCGGCCTTTCATCCAATCGTTAAACAAAGTGGGAGTGGCTGTTCCCATTAATCTAGTCTCAATTGGTGCCACATCGCGAACTATTTGATACCAAGTCGTCTGCATTAACCATTATTCGACGTAAAGTGTCTCTCCAAATTTACTTGAAAGACGATAAGGCAACGTTGTCCCTAATTTGAGGTGTCATTTGTGCGTATAGCCGGTGAAGTCGGGATATCAGAGCGCTTGTTTCCATGTCCGTTGTCTTGTCTGTTTGTACGTGAGAGAATTCATTTCAAGACTTACTGCTGTGTGACAACACCTAATCGCCACAAGCATTCATAGAAAAATGTGAGTATCTGTTTCATCATCAAAGTTGTATTCTGAAAAACGTGTAGAATATCGCGTATTTCAATTAAACTTCTAAGAATTTGATGCCAGCAAACGAAATTAATCCTTCAATCTGGCTGAGCAGTTTTGCAGTTTTGAAACAGGTTCTGCATTAGCAGTTTTTCAAAATCGCCCAATGGGCAGTCATTCGCTGATCTTTAACGTTTATTTATAAATACCTCCTTATTCAGTATTCGAGTTGATCCTACCAGGCCTGGAGAGGAAGATTTCATGCCTTGCACAATATGTCCGAAACGACGGATTACTAAAAGCCGAAACACTCCATAACCTAATAGTCCATCATATTTGCGCTTGAGCATATTTTCATTCTCCTCCAAGAAAAGATCATGGATGAATTCAAAATGGCGACCATCTCTGTGTGTGTCGGAAAAGTTGCGTTTTCCTTATTTTTCTTCACACCCTCTGCCTTTTTTGTCCCCCGCCGCAACGCGGCCGGGGACTTTAAAATGGTTCTTGCTTCTTTGTGTCCGTGGATGTCCGTGTGTCCGTCCATGTCTGTTCGAAGCGATAACTTCGTAACGCTTTGTTGGATTCTTCCGAAATTCGGAATATGCATTCCTTGCGGCAAGACGCCAGTCCGTATTGCATTTCAGCAACATCTGCCTGAAGGTGGCGCCGCTAGTCTTGCTTCTTTGTGTCCGTGGATGTCCGTGTGTCCGTCCATGTCTGTTCGAAGCGATAACTTCCTAACGCTTTGTTGGATTCTTCCGAAATTCGGAATATGCATTCCTTGCGGCAAGACGCCAGTCCGTATTGCATTTCAGCAACATTTGCCTGAAGGTGGCGCCACTAGTTCTTGCTTCTTTGCGTCCGTGGATGTCCGTGTGTCCGTCCATGTCTGTTCGAAGCGATAACTTCCTAACGCTTTGTTGGATTCTTCCGAAATTCGAAATATGCATTCCTTGCGGCAAGACGCCAGTCCGTATTGCATTTCAGCAACATCTTGCTGAAGGTGGCGCCGCTAGTTCTTGCTTCTTTGCGTGCATGTCTGTTCGAAGCGATAACTTTCTAACGCTTAGTTGGATTCTTCCGAAATTCGGAATATGCATTCCTTGCGGCAAGACGCCAGTCCGTATTGCATTTCAGCAACATCTGCCTGAAGGTGGCGCCGCTAGTTCTTGCTTCTTTGCGTATGTGGATGTCCGTGTGTCCGTGCATGTCTGTTCGAAGCGATAACTTCCTAACGCTTTGTTGGATTCTTCTGAAATTCGGAATATGCATTCCTTGCGGCAAGACGCCAGTCCGTATTGCATTTCAGCAACATCTGCCTGAAGGTGGCGCCGCTAGTTCTTGCTTCTTTGTGTATGTGGATGTCCGTGTACGTCCGTGCATGTCTGTTCGAAGCGATAACTTTCTAACGCTTAGTTGGATTCTTCCAAAATTCGGCATACGCATTCCTTGCGACAAGACACCAGTCCGTATTGCATTTCAGCAACATCTGCTTGAAAGTGGCGCCACTAGTTCTTGCTTCTTCGTATCCGTGAATGTCCGTGTACGTCTGTTCGAAGTGATAACTTCCTAATGCTTTGTTGGATTCTTCCAAAATTCGGAATATGCATACCTTGCGACAAGATGCCAGTCTGTATTACATCTCAGCAACATCTGCCTGAAGGTGGCGCCACTGGTTCTTACTTCTTTGTGTCCGTGGATGTTCGTGTACGTCCGTGCATGTCTGTTCGAAGCGATAACTTTCTAACGCTTTGTTGGATTCTTCTGAAATTCAGCAGTCGCATTCCTTGCGACAAGAGGCCAGTCTGTATTGCATTTCAGCAACATCTGCCTGAAGGTGGCGCCACTAGTTCTTGCTTCTTTGCATCCGTGAATGTCCGTGTACGTCCGTGCATGTCTGTTCGAAGCGATAACTTCCTAAAGTTTTGTTGGATTCTTCCAAAATTAGAATACGCATTCCTTGTGACAAGACGCCAGTCCGTATTACATTTCAGCAACATCTGCCTGAAGGTAGCGCCACTGGTTCTTGCTTCTTTGAGTCCGTGGATGTTCGTGTACGTCCGTGCATCTCTGTTCGAAGCGATAACTTCCTAACGCTCTGTTGGATTCTTCCGAAATTCAGCATTCGCATTCCTTGCGACAAGAGGTCAGTCCGTATTGCATTTCACCAACATCGGCCTGAAGGTGGCGCCACTGGGTCAAAATAGATTTTTTTCCGTGTACATCTGTTCGAAGCGATAACTTCCTAATGCTGTGTTGGGTTATTCCGAAATTCGGAATACGCATTCCTTACAACAGGACGCCAGTCCGTATTGCATTTCAGCAACAATATCTGCCTGAAGGTGGCACCACTGAGTTTCTCTTCTTCTTGTCCGTCAAAATGGGCCTTCAATTTTGCTATATGAAATCATTCTATTCCACATCATATGATTTACCCTAAAGCTTTTGCATGAACCATATTTTATTTCAGAAGAATAATGTGAAATAACTGGCGGGGAAATCCCCGCAGTATATTTCCCCGCAGTACTGAATCCCTGATTTTTGAATTTCGTGTCATCTTAAACGAAGGACAACATTTCCTTCAATTTTGCTAACAAATAATTGTATTGCACATCATAGGATTTACCCTGAAGCTTCTGCACCAATCATTTGTCTACACACGTATATTACTATATTAATTACAACTGTGTTCCTAATGTTTGGGTGCACACTGTGCATATGATCACAATTGAACTGAATTCAACCTTGCTGGTCTACAGACTGACAGATGATGGCATGCAGTTGTCAGTGCAGTTGTTCATGTACAGGGAGCTTTCGATGAATGAATTGCAACCCCAGAAGGCTTAAAATTTATCAGGCACAGACCCATGTTTTTACCCCTCGGCCATTTTTGGCCATGGGGTATTGTCATCATCTTGTACGTCCGTCTGTCCGTACGTCCGTTCGTGAGCGAGATAGCCGGAAAACTGTTTCGCTGATGAATTCCAAATTTGGTATGCTTATTTGCCTAGTCAAGGACCAGAAGCCTATAGAATTGGGACCTGAT
Source organism: Hanleya hanleyi (assembly GCA_036873755.1). NCBI lineage: Eukaryota > Metazoa > Mollusca > Polyplacophora > Lepidopleurida > Hanleyidae > Hanleya > Hanleya hanleyi. The sequence goes on from JAVTVY010032291.1 coordinate 140,667, forward strand.
TGGTACCTTAGCAGCCATCTTTAATTTCATGCAAAATGGATAATGATCCATATCTCGGAAACCATCCAACTGTTCAATACGAAATTTGATATACATCATCGATACATCAAGCAACTTTCAACGAATTACCAAACAGGCTTTTCTGATTAGCTGGGAACCCTGGATGCCATCTTTAATTCATGCGAAATCGATAATGATAGCATACATATCTCGGTTACCATTCAATTGTTTCATATGAAGGTAGGTATGTATCATCAATACATCCAGATACTTTGAATCGGGACCTGATTGACTGAAAACCTTTGGTGGCCATCTTTAATTTAGGCAAAATCATTAATGATCTATCTCTGATTCCGTTGGAGTGCTCAGTGGAAAATTTGGTATACATCATTGATGCGTCAAGAGACTTACGATGAATGACAGATCTGGTTTCTCTGATTGGGCGGAAATCTTGGTGGCCATCTTTAATTTATTCAGAATCTTTAATGATGTTCATCTCTGATACCATTCAAATGTTCTATACGAAACTTGATTTACAGCATCGATGTATGAAGAGACTTGCATTAATGAATAACCACATTAGTTTCTCTGAGTGACGGGAAGGATGGGCAACCATCTTTAATTTATGTAAAATCATTACTGATCTCTATCTCTGACACTGTTCAAATGCTCAATGTAAAATTTGATATACATTATCGATGCATCATCTCGGTTACTTCTACACGATGTGCCTAGGATACAGTACTATACTATACACAATTTTTTGTAATTCAGCATCGCAGAAAACCACCATCGATTGCGTTTTCAATGGTAAAAGGGTTAGGAAAGAACAAAAAATATACTTCAATGCAGAGTGATTTTGATTGACGCCAGAAATCGCTCAGAACGCTTCTTCGGCGATCTAGACCCCAGGAGCATCTGGGGCCTGGGCGGCCCCTGGATCCTCACCTAAAGTGCAATGATAGTGGCCGTACCACTTTGAATTTGCTTCCGACTCCCCTGTATTAACAGACAGTGTCAACATACTGTTCCAGCTGTCTCCCGTTTAGTGATTGGACATTCGACCCCGCCATTTTAAACTAATACGAGCATTTTCATTGGATCACTATTAGATAAGACC